>JALPQI010004214.1:0-84320 GCA_025490895.1 Thaumatotibia leucotreta
CATTTTTTGTTTAATTTGATTTTGACATCAAAATAGTAAACAAAATGTAAAACAACAACAAAACGCCAATTGTATCTATGGAAAACAACAACAAAACGCCAATTTCTTAAATAATGACATATTATATGATTTCCGATAAGCTCACCCAGTAAACACTTAAAATATTTTACTGAATAAAAACAACTTTAGGTAGGTACTTACACAACGGCATATACAGCAATAAACAAAATTAATATGACAGCTCCAAAAGTAAGATTTTCGGGCCTTCTCCTCGGTACAAGGAAGAGGTCTAATATAATGACGATCAGCGGAACGGTGTGGAGACAATGCTGTAGCCACAGTGGTACCAGCGTGTCTACCGCGGCTGGCGCCACCAGATCCCGGTCCATCCATAACCGTAGCTTCCAGAACAGAATATCGGAGAACTAAGAAACAATGCAGAATATTAATGCTAAATAATTCGAATGCTGAGGTTACTTATCTTATATTTGTTTCTAAATACTGGTCATGCGAATCTGACGCATTCAGTACGAAATACAAAATAAACAATACAATATTCGAGTAAATGAGACAATTATGCAAAAATTATGCCTGTCTATGAATTACTGATACTCTCACCCTCAACCAAATAAATCGCACCTCTCCACGCCTCTTACACGCTTTTTGAAAATGTCCGGTAACAACCTGTGGTTGATTCCGTTTTCAGGTTTATTCTAACATATGTCTGTACCATGAGGTGCGAGGTATCTAGCTCAGAAGTCAGGAGTAAGTATTAGGTAAATAATAAGTATGTGAAAGTTTATTAAATTATAACATTAAGAGAAATCATCAAAATTAAATTGAATGTAGGTAATCAATGTAATCATATCACTAAATGGAATCTAATGTGTAATGTATTATTTGTGAATTGTAAACCAATAGGTGTAGGTAACGATTTAAGGAAAAAATACGAATAAATTATAGTTTAATAATATTATAATTCAATATTTAATTAGTTGAAACTACCCAGATAGCAGTGGTTCGTATCTCTTGTAACCGCTCGAGAAACTATACAAATGGTTTCCAACTGTGTTGCCTAGTTTGGTGCAAGCGCCAAGTGTGCGTACTCGTACTTCCTAAATAAGTTTAAGTGGCAAGCTTTGCACGCTGAATTGACAGTAACAGGGCTCCCATCTTCACTTAGGAAACTAAATGTATTAATAGCATACCTATGCAATTTCGATACGTTGTCTTAAAATGGATAGAATAGCATATCGACGATTGATCAGATAAGTAACTTGATAAGTCTGTGTATGTGAACTAAAGATAAAAGTCTAGTGCTAAGCTAACAATCTACGATTGACAGACGCTGGACAGATAATGGGTCGGAAGGGTACGGCACTGTTTCAAAACGAGATAAGTTGATGTGTCTGCTTAATTATTGCAATAATTTTTAGAGGCGTAAGAAAAGGCAACAACAATAATTTATGAATCAGAAGATTTATCAACTTAACAGTAAACTTACACAAATGGAGGGGAACAGGATGCTGGAGAAACATACGAATCTAAGTTGGTTAAGAACTGAGACGTGCTTCACACCGCTGGTATTGCGGAGCTCGCGCCAGTCGCAGTACATGCACATTGGTGCATAAACTAACCAAATCAACTGGAAGAAGTACAACAGAACACTAAATAAGAGGCAAACAATCAGAATAACTTATGTAACGTAAATTGGGCTAAGACGAAACGGTTTTTTGAATGGGGTAAGTCAAAATGCTACCAGTGGCCTATTTCACCATAATTACAAGTCTGACAATTGTAAAATATCACTGTTACTGACGTCACAGGCCTCCATAGGCTACGGCTACCGCTTACTATCGGGCGGTCCATGTGCTTGTTTGCAACCAACATAAAATTATTTATGATAACCTTTTTTAAATCGTTAATAAACTACTTTTTATTTTCCAAATCCCGTGACATTTGTCGAAAGGTTTAGTACAAATCTTGACATGAGGGTCGTCATATGTCGGAATTTTGCTACAATTGTCGAGTTTTTGTGACAATTGTAATTTTGCTTCGCAAAAAAGTAGTTATTAACTGCTGATTTATTAAAGTTCCTGCGCTAAATTTTATGTTGGTGGCAAACAAACGCACGGCCCTTCCGATGGTTAACGGTAACTGTAGCCTATAGACGCCCCAGATTACAGAAACAGTAAATGTACAATTGTATCACTTGTCAATGTGGTGAAATTGGGGCCAGACGCTGTGCCCGAAGGACAACTTTTTGTCTTTCCCCATTCTGAAAACCACAGATGTCATATATACCATAGATCAAGCAAACGTATCTACTTAGCGTGTCAAATTAACTCAGTGAAATCCACTGAGTTGTCCGTCTTTAATCGCAAATTCAATCAAAGTCAAATTTTGTAAGTTGAAGTGAACAAAAACATTAATAATGCCTCCTTAAGTAATATTAATTGCAACAACACAAAAAAATATCAATACTCAAGGGCCTGAGACATATTTAAAATCATAGGCAAGTAACAACTTCAGTACAAAATCTGAATGAACTTGTTTTTTCTATCCAAATCTAATTCTGTGCTGAAAACCGTTTCATCTTACCTCAACTTACCTTATTAAATATGTGAATAACAATAAAATCAGGGTCGAAATTGCAGTTAATAAGTGTGCAGACGCACTTTATTTTTAACGGTTTATCTTCTTGATCACACCTTAATATACATACATACATACTCGTACAAATATGTCAAATACCCAATTATCCACTACAATTAGGGCTGCCAACCAAAATTCACAAATATGCGGTACATTCGCGAATAAATTGCGGGACTTGGCTATAAAATGCGGGACGCATGAAAAAGTGTATTGAATTCATGAGAAAATGATAAAAACCGGCCAAGTGCGAGTCGGACTCGTGCACAAAGGGTTCAGTAGCAACAAATATTAAAAAATATGACATATTCACGAGTTTTCCTGTAGGTAAACCAGGAACCGAAACCGGTATTCTACAAAAACCTCGAAATAGCCCAATATTTTAATGTTGTATACCTACTCTTTATGTAGTACTCAATTTTTTATGTAATTTACAATATTATATTCTTAAATTACTCCATTAACTTACAATTTATATACCGAAGAACGAAAAAAGACCCGTTATTTTTTTATGGAGAAAAAAACGGTTCCGGTCCCTGCTGCAAACCACTATTCGTAAGGAACTATTTACATATCATACAATAATAAAATATATTGGATATCGTCACACTAAGCACTCCATTTGAATAATGCAGTTTACAAAACATTTTTTATTTAAGAGTTCCCTTGAGTAGCCCTCACATTTGAAATTCATTAATTTACGTTCCACGTCCGTCGTTGGGTCACCAATTTACATTATGTGTGCCAATTTTCACCTCAATAGGTCCAGTAGTATCATAGCAAATAGGATTAGGAGGGTTCCGTTTTTTCCTTTTGGAGTACCCTAAAAGCACAAAATTAGACAACTTGAGAAACAACGTGTTTTAAAAAAACAATGCTTAATTTCAGACCGGTTCAATTTAGATGCAACTATTGCACCCATTTATTTTATTAATTTATTTTAAACTTTATTGCACAGTAAAAAAATACAGATACAACAGGCGGACTTAATGCCATAAGGCATTCTCTACCAGTCGACCTACAGGCCAAACAGAAAAACATTAATGGTGCGGGATGTGAAGAGTACATACTTAAATACACTAACAAAATATGAGTACTTGCTAATAATAATACAGTTTCTATAGATATGCAATATATAGATGATAAAGCTATAAATATCAAAATATATAATAAATATAATATAATATAATAATATACCCGCTATTTACTAAAGTACCAGAACATTAACCTTGAGAATTGTCAAAGAGGTGCATGCGCAACTTGCGCTTAAAGGTGAATTTGGTTTGAGCTTGACGTATATCTAGAGGGAGAACGTTCCAAAGTCCGTTGGCTTGCAGAGTGAAGGAGCTAGATAAGAGAATGAGACTGAGCGATGGCCCATCGCAATTATTAATATTTTGGCAGTTATACATATTCAGTGCACGGTGCTCGCGGACGTCTCGGTACATTCAAATTAATATGACGCAATCTTAAATTGCTCTCATTAACGTATTCATATTTGTTATTTTAGTATTTCCAGTCTAGTATTCCCTGAAAAGCGGGACAATCGGCGTCCCGCGTGAACCCTTTGCGGGACGCATACTTTAGGGCCCCAGAAACGGGACGTCCCGCATATAGCGGGACAGTTGGTAGCCCTAACTACAATACACGTACTCACATTAAACCAAGAAGTACTGAGCAACCAGCGATTGTGAAGATACAATCTCACCAATGAATTGTCAGTCCCAGTGAAGTCTATTTGTAGCACTATAAGATCGATGACAATCGTAATACAAAATGTTAAACTGTAAAACCATAGCCTTAATTTCAGTAAATATTTTGTACTCTTCACTTTACTGCTAGATAAATAATCATGAAGCATAGTCATATCGATTAAATTTGGATATAGATATATTTTTCTTAAGCTTGTTTATCGTCGAAAACAAAGCTACAAACTGACAAATCTAAAATACCTCACTTAAAGTGGTTTTTCCAGTTATGCGTTGTGACACTTAAATATCCGCACCGGTGTGATCAACTCGTTTGGCGATTTCCTTGTACTACGTAAATATGTAGGTGTGTACTTGTTTCGCAATTTATTGGGGTGTTTCTCCTTTGATGTAGGGCTAAAAATGGATGCAACTTCCTCTTTCTTTAGACAAGTTCCCAAGTGCATATGTATTGTTGTTATATGTAATAATAAAGGGCTTTTTAACATACTTGCTCGTAACGTCGAGAATTGTATCAAACGTCCATTAGGGTCGTAAAATAAGTTCTGAAATAAGCTTTTTTTTCTTGGCATTGACGCCCTTGTGCTGAAATAACATACTCCAATCAATATAAATACGCATTTCTCTAAGTAACTACGTATAGATACGATTGTGAGCAAAAGTTTAATTTACCAAATAAACAATAAAATCATTCATATTCAGTTAAAGAAAATCGTTGTTATTAAATAAAACCGGCCAAGAGTATGTCGGGCCATGATCAGTGTATGGATCCGTAGTTATTCAAAAACGGCTCGGCTGATTATGTTCGTAATACTTTTATTTTAAAGTATTTTATAAGCCCACTATTTATGATTATTTCCATAATTTTTGAACCTACGGATCAAAAGTTAGAGGGGAACGGGACATTTTTTATGCTGAGGACAGCCTGACGGACAGACGGATATAGCCAAACTGTAGGGTTCTTAGTTTACTACGCAACCCAGAGAAAATATACCCGAAAAAATTAAGTCATGCGGAGCAAGTGCTACTGTGAGCTAAATAAAATTAATTGAAATTACCCTTATTCTATTTCTTAAGAACTTTTGGTAAATACCTAGAATAATAGCATGTACGAGTAGTATCTTTTTATAAAACCCATTAGATTAAGAGAATTTTCAAATAGTTGCATTACCTCACAGTTGCATTTGTCTTGTGTCCCGCGTGACCTTATCGTTCGATAAGTGACATAAGAACTGAGTTTAAAAACAAAGTTTAAAGTATTCATTAGATATTATGCAGATATAGGACACTCGCTCTCAATTTCAATTTATTTCCCTCATAGTTGCGTTTAAAGAATTGCAGTAATAATTTGCAAGTGTATATTTAGCTTCAAATTGCGGGCCGAATTCATATGGATGGATATAGAATGAGGATAAACAATCTATTGTTGTACTCTGAGTAAAGGTTTTTAAATGTACTTTTTATAACCCTTGTTAAGAGTTTCTCCCGTATTAGATTTACACCCTGTTTATGTGATAGAGTTTGTGATTCTTAGTTATTAATCTTCTAAAGGCGTGTCATCAGCGGTAACCGAGAATGCGCTCTAAGTTTCTTTTGGGCAAAGTTACTCAGTCCAGCGCACAAAGGAGTTCTGCCACTAAAAGATGCCGCTCTCAAATCGGGAAGAACGGCGTGAAGATGTGTCACTTTACCACAGCAACCAGAAGCGATTCAAAACTGTAAACGGTTAAGTTATAATTTATGTTGTAACTCACGGTTTTGGCGCTTATTGTGTATACCACAAACATAATGTATAGCACTGTATGCTAACAATGCGCTACAGGCATAAGCAATATTATTCGGCATTTGGCTGGTTTATTACTACATTTTGATTTTTGTATTGGTTGGCATTTTTGTTTATTACATACCTACATGTAATAAACAAAAACGCCTTTTCTTTTTCCTTTCCTTAAATTTATGCAAGAGATAAAAAAAAATTGTGGGGGGGATATGAAAATAAAAATGTCTATGGTTCACTTATTTGTTCTGGTCTAGGCATCTATAACGTAAGGTTTTAAATGTGTGATCACGACCATGTAAATTTCAAATAAAAGCCCGGGAGTAGAAAAACACAGTGTTATATTATTCGGTTATAGTTCGAGAAATATGAATTGAATGTTTATTTTTACTATAATGTAGGTAGAAAGTTACCAATTTATATTTCACGAGCTATACCTACGTAATATTGAAGCGGTTAAAAGAGGTACATCTAAATCCTAAATTTTGCAAGCGGGCCTAACCCTTTAAGTATTTAGACACAAAGGGCATAACCCTTCCAAAAATTTTATTCATTAACATTTTTTCGGAAAATGATATACATTTCGTTAATAGTTTCTTAATAAAGGTCACCGAGAAGTGCTTATTTTTTTCTAAACTTGATTGAAAATAGTAGGATAAGCTATCTTGATATAATGTTATCTGCGTACCTGCTGCATTTGTTACCGAGACGGAAGCTTTTGTAAATAGAACGGGGGACATTAACTAAGTAAGAGAGATAACGAGACCTGCTGGTGACTTGATTATTTGAGCAATTTTAATTAGCAGGAGATTAACGCAATTTGAATTCTGATAGTGCATTTTAATTATTATTTTATCTGTTTACATAAGAAGTGAATAACAGTATATGGTCTTGTTAGGCATATGTAAACTAATTAAGTATAATTTTGGATGATTCTTTAATTTGGTGGCATTTGCCTCAGTAGACCATAGGAAGATATTTAATTTAATAATAACTATGACTCATAACCTTTGATAAACAAGCATTAGATTAAATATTGAACATTTATTTGTCACACAATGGGGTAATATTCGCAGAATTCTAACAGAGAACAGGTTTGCCTATTTTTAACCAAGTTCAAAAAAAGAGGAGATTCTCAATTCAACTCAATGATTTGGCGCCTATTTTTCCCAAAGGATAAGCATTGCGATCCAAAGAGGGAACGCCGCCAGCGTCATGGGGTCCATGCCACAGACAGACCTGCTCGACGGGGTATTCTTTTTATGAGTTTTTTTTTTTTTTTTGTAGGTAAGTATTTTTATTAAATGTATTTTTAGCTTTTCTATTTAGATTATTAGTTTTTATTTTAGATAAGATTTTCTTTATTTGTGTGTTTATTTGATAATTTAGATTAAGTTTATACAATAAAGGATTACTACCATTAACTCAATGATTATCTCCGAGAATCGTGAACTGATTACCAATAAAAAAAATCAAACGATTATAATCCCGAGTTGATCCCGTTGGCGTCTAATGATCTTAGCAGAATCGGTAGAAATCGTTTTTTTTTTGTGCGTATATTTTTACAAAAGTTATTATATCTTAAGGATTCCAATCAATTATTAAAAAGGCCTATGAAGGTTTAATAATTTTTCTACCCTTGAATGTACTGTGTGCTTAGTCACTTACCACGAGTTCGCAAGTAACGTTTATGTTAGCGTGTATTCAACGTGTAAAGTAATCCATAACGTCACTCATCATCACTCCAATCAATCAGTGCGAGCGTGATAGATTGCTTTACGTTTCCAGTAAACACTAACGTAAAACTTACTTGCTAACTCATGGCTACTGTCCACATGCCCGTACCCCAAACAAGGATAGTTTAATTAAACATAAAATGCAGTGATAATATTCTAAGGCGGGCTTAAACTTTTTGTACTCTAGTAGGGTGGAATTTTTTAAACTTCCTTAGATTCAATAAACTTTATGGGAAATCTAAATAAAATCATTAAATTACTAATTTCGCAAACCTATCAACAAATATTACGCATAAAATTATAAAACCGGTATTCTTCTCATTAATCTTTAAAGTCTTCATTAAGTACAAATGTAATTATCATACTAAATTAAAAACTTGGAAGAGAAAGGATACGAATGGAAACATTTATTTTTTTATTTTTTATCTATATTTAGGTTGTTTTTCATTTAGGTACCTATCTACATATATTTTTATGTTTTTCGTTTCTTTTGAATTAACACATTGCCTAACTAGCGGGCCAGGGTGCTTTAGACAAGTTGCCAATCGCTATAACGCTTAATCGTCAATCGTCAACGAAAAGCAGCTAACTGTCTTTGTCGCACTAATAATATGAAAGAGTGACAGAGAGGAAAAACTACGATACGCTACTAAGCGTTAAGGTGCGTTTAAACCAAAAGAGCATTCGCTGTTCTAGCGCCCGTTCTACGAAATCAACCAATCACGTTTTGTGTACCGATCGAATTTCGTAGAGTGGGAGGTTAGATCAGCGAATGCTCTTTTAGTTTGAACGCACCTTTAGCGATTGGCAACTTGGCTTAGTATTAGTGCGACAAAGACAGTTTCGTTTGCTGCCTTTCGTTTACGATCGACGATTAAGCATTAGGCGATTGGCAACTTGTCTAAGCACCCAGGTACAGTCAAGGGCATAAATATGTAAACACTATTTTATCTTATACCGTAAAATAAGGTGCAAAAGTGTATACATATTTTTGCCCTTGACTGTACAAAAGACAGTTAAAAGTAACGGGCCCATAACAGATTTTTCTCAAACATGCAATGAAATGTTGTAGTTACGTGCCTAAAAAGCGGCCGGGAAGTACATCGTTGTCGGCCTAGGCCGGCAAGTGCCTCTTTTTTATTTTCATTAGTCATAGAGTTCTGACCTGGCATTGTGGATTTTAGCCAATAATTATCTGTAAGTAATATTAGTGTTAAAAAGTGATTGGCTAATATTTTGCAGGTATTTAAATTATATAATTTAAAATATGTAGGGACAATTAACTACTCAAAATTATATTTAAAAAGCAGTATTATATGGTGCGATCCGTCGGCCCCGATCACCGCATGCGATTAATTGGATCCAACAGACCGCGACCGTCTAATACCGCTTTTTAAAAGTAAAAATGTGCACCTTTCAAACAGGTCAATCTTAAAAAAAAAGAGGTGTCGGTGTCGTATTTGACTTTTGGTAATGGTTATGTAGTTGACTTATAAATTCTTAGAAGATATTTTTTTTTGTTTCATTTCATTGCATGTTTGAAAAAAGCATTATACATAATATACCTCGGCCATGAAGTAACGGGTTGCCGTACGAATACTATCCGGCCTCGCTTCGCTCGTCCGTCTACATATATTCGGCCGGCAACCAGTCACTTGCCGGCCTCGGTAGTAATGTACTATTTATACATATGTATACCTTTACAGCCTAGTGCTCCGTCCAGTGCAGGCACAATGAACCTGTCCCACTCCCACAAATGGGCATTTTCGCGAGAAGAGATCCAAAAAAATTTTTTTTTACGGTAGGTAAATTTAATGTTTTTCCTACTCAGAATAACGAGTTCTTTCAATCTAGGAGAAAAAAAGTACAAGAAAAAAATGGTCCCACATTTTTCATACATTTTACATGCTCTCATGCCTCCTGTACAAAGTGTTTGAGAAACGGTTACGTAATAGTTGGGACACTTTTTTTCTTCTAGTAGGATCGAAAGAGCTCGTGATTCTGAGCAGGAAAAACATAAAATTTACATGTTTCAGAAAAATAAGTTTTTGGATCTCTTCTCGCGAAAATGCCCAAATACGTTGTAGACGCGGGAGTAAGTAAACAAATATATTGTTAGTGGCAACTAAGGATGTAGTAATTTTGCCGTGAACGAACATTTTTGTGCATAAATTAATTTATTGATTTCTTTAGCAGATTTTTTACTATAACTTAGTTACACGTAGCTATAATACAATATAATTAAACTAATACTAAACTTATTATATAAATTAACGATATTTTATTTTGTTCTTGGCGTCAGTAATTTGCCGTCCTTTTATCATTTTAGATCTTCCTCTTTTAGCTTCTTCTGATTCTAATCCGCATGTTGGAAATCTTAGTAAAGATATCAAAGCTTGAGTTTGCGTTTTCCGACCCCATAATAAATCCAATATCAGCCACTGTATTGTGAAATAGAAAAAGTGTTCCACACTAACAAATACTACCAGAGGGATAAAATTATATCCAGAGAATAGCCTCAGTAGTGGATAAATATGCTCGTTGATTATTATGCTGCGGCCGCATCTGAAATTATAACGTTAATAATGTTAAATTATAAATCCTACGTTAAAATTGCAGAGTGTGTTTAAAACTAATAATATATGTTTGTTTTGTAACATTGTAGGATGCGACTTCCAATGTGTTATTTGAAACAGCTTAGAGGGTACTTAATTCAATTTCTATTGCTTATTTTTTTATTTAGGTAATGAATTGTTCGTCCTTCTTTATGGAGATTATTTTGATTGAAACGTAATGGTTCATTTTAACCAGAGATCAGACAAATCGGCGTCATTTTTCGCATGAATGTAGACATGACTCCAAAGTCGATTATGTTATGACTCAATGAATGTTACTTAATATGTTTTTTTGTGTATTGCAATTGTTTGATACCAGTAACTATGAAAAATGGTGTAAATAGCCACATCAAGGCTTCCAAATTCATTTTCAAGATATTATTCTATAGATTAATAATTTAATCAATTTTGGAGTCCTGTCCATATTATTGCAAACAATGACACCCATTTGTCTGATCTCTGATTATAACCGAAACAAGAGCTCCACTTACGTAACGGCGTAGGCAGCTAAGAAAGTTATTAAGACAATGACTCCAAACTTGAGGTTTTTAGGTCTTGTCCTAGGCACCAACAAGAGGTCCAGTATGATGACTATCAGGGTGATGGTGTGGAGACAGTGCTGCAGCCATAGGGGCACCAGATCATCCACAGCAGCCGGCGCCACTAGGTCCCGGTTCTTTGCCCATAATCTCCAGAACAGAATATCTGAAAACTGAAAAGACAATGTTATGATCTTCATAGAATCTTCTTGAACGAACTTACGCTACGCCTACCTGTTTTGACGAAAAAATATTTACTACCATATTTATTGACCTTTGGCCATATTTCAAATAACGTGTAGATTTGGCATATTTAATCTATACATATTAATAGTAGGTATGTCCAAAGGTCGTAGAGTGCAAGTATCAATTCTTTCTAGGACCAAGCAAAACTTAATAAGCCAAAATCTGTAATTGATAATTTCCAAATGTCACATTTTGCGATAGTAATGTCCTGTATGTATTGGGGCTATCTGCTCTAGAAGTTAAAACGTGTCCAGAATTGAGTTAAACAAAATCAAAAAGCACCTTTGAATTTTAATCTGACCTGTATTTGATACGCGTAATAGAAAGATGCAAGTACGTTCTTAAACCAATATTAAAATTATCATCGCAACCATCTAATACCATTTAAACATTCCCATTTATGAAGAGTAATTTGATGAAGCAGGTGCCGTACCACTCACTCGCGCCATTGGGCAAATACGATCAGTGGCCTATACCACAAAACTTTACAAGCGTACAATTCTACATAATTGTATAAAATCCCATACAAAAAGTTGTCAATTTTGTAGAATTGTACGCTTGTAAAGTTTTGTGGTATAGGGGCCAGGACGAATAGAAAGTAAGTAAGCTCATGTTATGGCCCTTGTTTCATCAAGCACGGCGGCAGCACACTGAACTACTGAAAAATATCAACACGGAATTCCTTAACTATATTAATGTATTTTTATTTTCTTAAAGTGATCATGCTCAACAATAAATACAGTAAGTAATATTTTCTTCGGTTACCGCGAGGAATACTCATGAAATAAAACTATGAAAACGGATAAACTCGCGTATATCATTCGCCCGCAGACCACCAGCCCTGTAGAGTGTTCGAAACGTGGGAATGAAGTTAAACTAAATGAATATACGCGAGTTTATCCATTTTCATAGTTTTATTTCATGAATAAATATAGTGTTTGCTAAGTATTAATTTGTTTGATCAATGGGAAACTTACACAAGTAGCCGGGAAGAGGATGCTGGAGAAACAAACAAATCTGAATTTGTTAAGAACCGTGACGTGCTTCGCGCCGCCGGTGCCCCGAAGCTCGCGCCAGTCGCAGTAGATGCAGATTGGCGTATACACCAGTGATATTAACTGAAATCGTATAAAATTATTCTGTTATGAACAATGTTAAATTTGGTATTCTTTATTCTATATGTATAGCGAATAATATGTAATGATTGCTCACACTGTATCTATTTCAATTCAAGCGTAACTGTCTGTCCTTATATTGCATTGATTTTAAGAGATAGCAATAATTGGCAAAAATAAATACATTGTCCTAGTAACGTTTGCATTTTGCTATGGCTCGGTTTTAGCTCAGGGTCCGATGTTCAACCTAATATGAAAAATAGTTGAAATAGGCTGTAGTTTTTGTAAGAGTAAAGCTGCACTAAATTCGGAGATACAGATCGTTTTTAATTATTAAAAGTTTTACCTTAAAATCAAGTAATATTATGATTATTGATTACGTACTTACACAAACCAAAATTTATTTGAAGGAGCTTTAAATCTGAAACCTCTGGATTGTAAATCATGCCTCGTATCAAGGGATAACGCTTTTTTCACATGGATAGTCATGTGCACATTTATAAAGGCTTCAGCAAAGTTATTTCAGTGATAATATTTTATTTTAATTATCATCACACACGCATATGCTTGGGTAATGAAAATTAAAATCACACACACATCATCAGCCTATATCAGTTCACTGCTGGACAACGGCTTCTCCTTAGCCAATGCGTATGGACACATTAGGAGGTAAATGCCCATAATCGCAACGCTGGACAAGCGGATATAAGCTGGGCATGTATCGCATAATAAGGGTATTAGAATATACCTAAGAAGCAACTCTACTCGGGATATGGGCCAATGTCTAGAGAGAAGAGATACCAAGTATTTTATAATATTAGAATTGGTTGTTATAATTCAGTACAGTATAATATTAAGAGAGTAAAACTGTCTTGTATTTGGAGACTCTTTTATATTTGGTCGCGTGATTCAAAACATTATTTTTTAATAAACTATTGGAGTATGCCAATTAATACACAAAACATAAATTACTAATTTCAAAACATTTGATTTTTTCACAAAACCAACAAACAAAAATATAGAAAAAAACTCACATTAAACCAGGAAGTAATGAGAAGCCAGCGATTATGATGATATAGTCGCACTAAAGGATCCTCGGCAATCGTAAAATCTATTTGAAGTAATATATACGCAATAACTATCATGAGACAATATGTTAAACTGTAAAACCACAATCTTACTTTTAACAACCATTTATCACTTGTCCTATGACTATTACTCAAATATTCTTTTAGCAATTTGGACATGATACAGTCTTTGTACTACAAAAATTGTGTTATCAAAACTTGTTCACCATCTAAAACAACAACAAGGACTGAGAAAAATGTGCAATTTAGTTCGTATTTATGGTGAAACGTTAAACCTGTTTGACGATTTTCCTGGTACAGTTATTAAGACTGTGGTTAAAGAAATGAAAAATATATAAAGCAAGTGAACTCAAATAAAAATAATTTCATTGCTTAGAATTTCTTTCTCGAAAACTACTAAAAGCAGCAGCTAACCTAATCTTTGAAGATACTCGCTTAAAACGCTTAATTCTAAATGAAACGAGAAATAAATGCGTCTTATCGTGAATGAAGAAAACACATAGATTTGTGCGGTAATTGGTTTGTAATACCTCGTAATTTCAGTAGTTGAGATGAGATTTGTTTTTCAATTTTATTACGAGACAAACTTATTAATAATTAAGATAAAATACACAGATACACAACAAGTCAGATTCTAAAATTTTTAATTGTAATTTTAATAATTTCACGTTAGCAATTTAACGCTAAAAAATATTTTGAGTCTAGAATTGTAGATTACGTTTCCGGCGAATATAAAAATGGCAGTAATAAAATTATTTAGGAGGATTTTCTAACAGTATTAACTTTATAAAAAAAATAGAAAAGGCCTTCAAAGGACTTTACAATACAAGTATCATCCCTATTATATAAAATATATGTATCTACTGGGGTAATGAATGAGTTATTAGGCGGACAGATATGCTTTTAACGAATCGTCTGTCGTGACATATATATGTCACTCGCATAACACGTTAGTAGAACTTGATCAACGTGTTATCCGCAACGGCTGACGGTAAAAGTGCGACATGAATATACGGCCACACCCACAGTAGTTATACGTCACCTGGTAAAGCGTTAATAGACGTTCGAATTTGGTCCACTCCGCACCGCGAACTTGGTCCGGTCCGCACGTGCGCTCGTCTCGCCACACCATCGCACCGTTCAAAAACGGTCCAGTGCGTTTCGTGCTACCAGACAGTGATCACGTCGATATGCCTCCGATTTTATACAAAAAAGCTAAAATCGCGTTAGTTGTGGCAACCATCGTCGCTACAATCAATCAATCAATCAAATTTTATTGATAAAATACAATAATTTTACATGTCACATTGTTTACAACATTATTATTACATACATAAACAGAAAATAACATTATTATCCATACTAATATTTCCATAAAAAATAAAAAAATAAATAATAATAATTACATTTTGGCACATTATTATTTATGAGACACTGTTATGTCTATAAATTTCATAAATACCCGAAAATTTACGAATTGTTTGTTTACTTTTAATTAATTACCTACAAGTAAGCGCTGTACGGTGCGGCGGCGCCGTCCACACGAGCGAACTTGGTGCGGACCGCACCAAATCCTGTGGGAAAACCAGCGAACCGACCGCACCGTCAATAATAATAATAATGTCGGCGGACCGCTGAACACACCATCGAATTTGGTACGGAGCGGACCAAGTTCGCGGTGCGGAGTGGACCATGTTCGAACGTCTATTAACGCTTGTAAACCCAACATAAATCGGGACACAGCCCTTATAGGCCTACCAACTGGTTACATAATAAAAAACAATAAAATTGTTCGATTCGTTCGATTTGGGTATTGGTATTAAATCCTTAGGTACAAAACAACGTTATAGAAGAACCTATCCACTGGCTATAATCTATTTTGTGCGATGATTTCACTTAATGTAATTTTCTTGTCAATTTAGATGCAAAAGAATGAAAAAGCTATTTGACTTAGCTGTAGAGTATTGTACATCAAAGATATAATAAAGAACCCTGACTGAAACAATTAATGTTCAGAATTGATCCATACAGGTTGGATTTCAAGTTGGCATTGTGCTGACTTGGGATGAATTAGGTACCTTAGAAGTTGAGGCCTCAGTAATCTATAAAAGGAAATTGAAATATTATGCGCAATAAAAAATATACTGTGATCACGTATACAATGTTAATGCAAAATAACCTGTCCCTAAATATTATTTTCATCCTCTCCTCTTCGAGCATGGCCACTCATACCAATGGTCGGCAAGTATGAGCAATATTCATACTAATTCGACGTAAGTAACTACCTAAGTCACCTAAGTATGTAGCTCGGCAGTATAGTGTATAAAAGGGACTTCATAATATCCTTTGCAGCAATGATATTGAACGTACCTATTAACTGAAGTAAACTTCACGAATACGAGTATTATTATCAATTTTTTTACCACTGTTACTTTTCTCGTGTACCTACGTAATACAAAGTTATTCGCAGAGGCTAATGACACGCCCACAATTTTAGTGAGTAGGTACTGTATAGTACCGGTTGTCGCCGATTTCGACTTTTGACCATCTCCAACGGTTAATATGTATTACTAAAGTACTGGGGAAACTGGTTCCGCAGTTGACAGAAAAGAAGGGAATAGTATTCGATTTAGGTTGGCCAAAAGTGGTATGTTAGTCCGCTGACTTCTGTTCAAGATGCATATCTATTTTTTTTTAATAATTAAATATTTATTACAGTAATAATATACATTAAATATAATAAAACTCATCATCAGCCTATGATAGTCCACTGCTGGACGTCAGGCCTCTCCTATTAACTATGCGTATAAACGCATTAGGAGGTAAATGCCTATAATCGCCACGCTGGGCAAGCTGATTGGCGATCGCAGTAATGTGTTCACTATGATGATGCTGCTGCCCATCATCAATCTTTTATCAAATACTAGTGACACTTCAATCCCTTAGTCGACTCTTACGACACCCGCAGAAGGAGTTGGGGTGGTGACAAATGTATTCTTACTGCCGTCACCACACGGCTTAATATAACTATATATTATTTTATTTATGATAAAACTATCAACATATAATTCGATAAATTAAAACTACATACAAAAAACCACAACCAAATCGCTGACAATGGATAGTGGCCAGCAGAGCAAAGTTTTTACTGTAATGCTGTGAAACTTATTGGAATAAAAAAAATAATAATAATTAAGATGAGCGTCAGGTTGGCGACATGATGGGCAACATTAAAGAATTTGACAGTTCCTGTCAATCATAAAATGGCGGTGTTACACGATGTGCCTAGGAATGTCGTGATCTGGCAGTTTTTACAATTGGCCGCCGACATAATATATATGTAGTAACAGCATTGTACCGTTGTTAGTTAACTCATACCATTGTTATCAAATTTTACCTAAGTAAGTATATACATAAAACATAAAACATATTTTATTTAATTTTACAAATTCACGATAACCTATTTATACATAGCAGTACCTACTATAAATATACAGTATAGGTAATTCTGAATTTGAAAGTAACACAATATGCCTTACTATTGGTTAACATGATTCCTACACTAGGCGATGCCTGTCCCGTAGGAAAGCACATTATACATGTTACATATCAGTTTTGGTGCGTAATGATTGTTACAAAAAAGTAGGGAATATTACATAATAATTTAAATTTATCTAAGCTAGATCTTAAATATCTTAATACTAACTAGAGGTGTGCGCCACGCCGGCGCGGCGGCGCCGCGCCGCGGGACCCACGCCGCCGCCGCCGCCGACGTTTTCAAAATTCACGCCGCGACAAAAAATTTACGGAATAAAATCATTTAAATTACGCGCCACGCTGATCATATTGACATTAAGCAGCAATATGCTTGCGAATATCGACAAGCGGTTCCCTCTGACCGAAAAGATTGTATGCGCAGCATTTCTGGATTGCAGATTTCCAGATATTGATACGTACCTACGAAAAACATACACTACTTGGGCAGAATTGTTTCCAATTGTACATAATTCCAAGTCTACACATTCCCAATACTATAGATTTACAAACCTACAGAATCCCAATACTTTAATATTCAAATATTACGGTTTCCCATGTCTACAGATTTTCAATATTACTGATTCCTATGTCTACAGATTCCATATTCTCTAGATTTCACGTCTATTGATTCCCAACTGTAATGTTTTTTCAACACACTTGCTTGTAAGTCGTAACGTAGGTCTTATTGAACCGCTTTTTTTCTTATAATCCTAGGTATTACTAGCTGTGTGTTTTTTCATTATATTATATTCTTCACGTCGTCGATCCCACAGTGTCTGAAGACAGAAGTCTTCAATCAGTGCTTCCTACCCGTCATGACGTACGGCAGCCGAAATGTGTACGGCTGGTCCACAAGTTCAAGGTCGCTGAACGAGCTATGGAAAGGGCAATGCTCGGCGTCTCTTTGTGGGATCGAATCAGAAATGAGGTTATCCGGCACCGGCCGAGAACCAAAGTGATCGACTTAGCTCACCGTATTAACAAGCTGAAGTGGCAGTGGGCTGGCCATATTATCCGTAGAACCGACTGTTGGGCTAAACGAGTTCTTGAGTGCAGATCGTGTCTCGGCAAGCGTAGTGTAGGACGCCCTCAGGCAAGGTGCAGCGACGATTTGCGCTGGCAGGAGCTGGATGCGAGCAGCCAAAGGTCGAAAACGGTGGCGTGAAATTGGGGAGGCCTATGTGGATGCTGTGAGGGCTGATTTAAACGGTCTCGGAAATGACCAGTGGCAAAATGTCGCTCAAGACCGTGATCAGTGGCGTTCTCTCGTATTGGAGGCCAAGACACAGTTTGGGTCGCTGCGCCAGAGGAGTAAGAGTAAGTAAGTATGTCCAGCACTGGACTGCGATAGGCTGATGATCATGATGGATGTTTTTTCATTATTTACGTTAGGCCATCATAGGAGGTTTAATGACTATATTAACTGATTCTATTAATTTCAGTGTTTGCAATTGATGATTTTTGTGCTTCTTGAATAAGATATTTTTAGAGGAAAAAGGAAATGGTACTTTTTTAAAAATTGGCCTTTGAAAAAATTTGCTTTCGCTTTGCAAGGCTTAGAAATAGACAACTGCAGCTTTGCCTCATAATACCTACGTAAAATTGGCGAAAACATGGTTTTGTGTTCCCTGTTTCCTCCTCCAAAATAGACCAATTTGTAACAATTTTTTTTTTCATAAGCAATTTAAGAAAGGTATTTCTCATGCCGGTATGTTTCCTCTTTTTGGACAGAATACGAAATATTTATTTATGAGTATATTAAACGCATTTAACATTTGGCTTGCAGTTTTTGTAGGCTTGTAATAATAACGTCAAACAAAGCAAAATATGTATACAAACATAGATTTTATATAAAAAAAATATTTTCGTATGTCTATACACCGATGTATGACTAGCAGTGTGGACGATGATGGTACTATAAAGAGGTTATAAAGCTGGGTATCTGATTTGAAATCTGCAGTACCTATTGGGAATTCGTAGTATTGGGAACGTATAGTATTGGGAATCTGTAGTGTTGGGTATTTGTAGCATTTGAAATTCATATTATTGGGAATATGTACAATCGGGAATGCACACTATTGACAATATCTGAAGTATTATCTCTTATCTGTAGTATTAGGAATCTGTAGTATTGGAAATCTGTAGACGACTCGATCCAGGCCTACTACCGCGAAAATCGAAATTCGTTAGTATCGAGGATTTTTCTGTGTCACTCGAATGAAGGCGTCATTAGAGTGAGCGATACAAATCCTCGAAATTTACGAATTTCGTTTTTCGCGGTAGGGCCGCTGCGCGAGTTAATAAAATAATTTTCGTACACGATAATTATGACAATTGCCACATAAAATGCAATCTATAACTTTGTTAAACACGAAACAAAGTTATAGATTGCATTTTTTTAATAATAAACTTGTCCTAAACAATATCTAGGTTTTTAATACCTTCTCATCCTTATATGTATGAACGTACAGAGAATAAATTGACCTTGACGCCGGCGTGGCGCCGCCGCGCCGGCAAAATTTTGCGGCGCGCCGCCGGCGATTTCTATGCCGGCGCACACCTCTAATACTAACTAATCCCGGCTAAGGGAACAGCAATAGGGAGATTATTACTATTTTAATGTTACAAGAATATATTTTGTAAAAACGAACAAACCAAAATATTAATAAAATAAAGGGTGATTGTACCTATGTGTACGAATGTGTGTGTGCGTGTGTTTGTCTGTTTATGTGTGTGTATATAACATATGTGTGTGAAAAGGGAACGTGAGTGCAGAACCGGGTTATATTCCTTTCAGAAGGCTTTCGGTATCATTATAGGTCAAATGACTTAACCATTCGCAGAGCTTAGTTTTTAATTGTTGAATGGTAAGGGTTCTAATTTCCAGTTTTCTGCTTATTTGATTGTAGATGAACGGGTGAAGGTGCGAACTAAACCTCCTGGTAAAAAACGTTACAGACTGTGGCAAGGGAACTCTATAAATTCGTTTCTCTAACAACGTGGAGTAATTGGGAAATCTTAGAACCATTTGTAGAGAAATGCATTTCTAGAGAAGCGCGCATAATGAATAAGGCACGCACTCTGAGCACATTCATATCTCTATATACACAAGTAGTTGGGTACCTGATTCTCTTCTGTAACATGGTCTTCAAAACTGCTCTTTGGGATCTTTCAAGGACTATTGTAACGTATCGACATCAATTGAAGATAATTCTTTGCTTTCATTCTTTTTGCAGGCGTTCGATTTAAAATATCATGACGTCGCCGCGTACCACGTGACCTACAATTGTACGTCAGTGTTTTCATTCAGGATACTATGGAATTAAACAGAGCGGGTAGAATTTCAACCAATGAGATTCGAGCTAGTTTGTTGTTAGCCAATGGTAAAAGATGTTCAGTATGAGGTGATTCAAAGACGTCGAATGAACGAACAATTGAGGGATTGAGAATGAGAGTTGAGAGAATCTGACTTAAGGGAGTGTAACAGGTATTCGAGGCTTTTCGTCGGCAGAGCGTCGAGTCGTAAGGAAGTCAGTGAGTTTAGTTCGTAAGGCATATCGTGTCTAGAATTGTTCACAGATATAGCAGGCAGGCTTTACGGCAGCGGAGGCATAGGGCGAGTAACACCATTCCTGGGCGTGATTCGAAGATAGAAATGCAGTACCACCCGGCATTTGGGCGCACAAAGGATGCACCACATGGATATGGTACGTCGCCTCTGGCATACTTTATATTTATAGGAATCGCTTTGTGAATTGTAGAATAATAGGTGCATCGAATCATACGCGATTCCAGCGATATATTAGAAAGTGGGTAGATTCAGATTCTGTTGAAAATTAAATGGATACGTTGTTCTTTGCAGATGGGCGTGCCCGAATATCTAGTTTCTATTATGCGTGTTCAATTGTGCTAATCGTGTTTATTCATAGTCTAAATATTGAATAGTTATTATTCCGGCATACTTTCGACAATGCTAGAATTACTAAGTGGTAACGAATTGTACTGGTTGATTAGTGACTACTATAAGTTTACGGCAAACCGACACAGGGGCGAACGTAAGTTATTTAATCTTAATTTAATGAATTAGTTTTAGCTTGTAGTTGGGGTCCGGCTTGTGTGGGGGTGTCTGGATACAGGGCCCGTGTCTGGATGGTTTTCATGCAGATTGGATCTTAAATTGCAATCTATGACAGGAATATAATGATAAATCATTGCTTGTGGTCGTGCGTGTGTCCGGTTGATTTAAATTACTTAACTTGCTTTATAATGTTCAGCGTAACGGCAATACGAAGATAATCGAGTGACATTTTAATAACGTAACGTGTTTATCTAAATATTTTCTGTATTAATTATTAGGTTGCCGTATTCTTTGGTCGACAGTAGTAGACCAGTGGAGCGCGCAGCATTGGTTCATGTAGGTTGTATAGATGCGCCACGTGTTAACACGTTCAATGCGGTAGGGGTCTTTCGACCTCTTACAAGGTGTGGTTAGTTACGAGTTAAGCCTATTGCATCAGTGTTCAAATATGATACTTACAAAGTGAATAATTAAATAAACTGTTTTATAATGGTGTTTTGTAAATACTTTGATTCATTAATATTTGATTATTAGATATAGTGTTTCCCTTAAATTTGGTTAGAATTCAGTGCCATTCTACTCCGCTGTGAGCTTGTGGTATTATTTTAGCACACTATTATATTTAATACGTTCACTGCGGTTGGGGGTTGGGGGACTTTCGATCCCTTACAAAGTATGGTTAGTTGTGAGCTAAGGTAATTGCCGCAGCGAAGATGTTAGGATGGCTGCTTTCCGTATTAGATTATAGCTCTCATCATATTGTACAGTGTATAAATGTTGGTAGGTAACTAAATAAATATTTCTCATTTCCGGTTCATGTCCATCGGCGAGAGGCCATATCATCCAGGGATGAAGGGTGTGGAAATGCGGAGTCGACACTACGGGAACTGCTTAGTACCTGCAGTTACATCAGCATCTAATACTTCGTCGGTCGCAAGTGATGCTCAAAGGCGTCCGCCATTTTGTCTTGACAGGACTCCGTTGAACTGGTGTGTTGCTTCTGGTTTATTTAATAGATAGGAAAATCTACCCTCCAAATTAAGTGTGCCATATTGAAAAATAATTCTAAACTTAAAGATATTATATTAATGTTATGGAGAGCGGGCTAGGATCTATTTTAATTGAATACCACTATTTGATGATTTATTGGTTAATTATTTAGAGTTTATATTTATTGGAATAATTATCGATTAAACAGAATATTTCATGGGCAATAATTGCTTGATTAGTTTTAGTATTTAAATTACTCTTTTAGTATTCTTCTATTATTCCGTTCAATTATAATCCGTAATCAAAATTATTTACTTCTTATGAATACCTCTTATAAACATGATCTTTTCTACTTTCCGGTGTTTCGTGCGTACGAGAGAGAGGGCGTCATGTACAGACGACATCACGACGCCGCTACACGCGTGCTTCGTGTTGGGTCGGCCCTGCTACTCCATTCATAAGGGTGCCATATACAGCGTCTGCATCTCGGCGTCACTGCTCGCGTGCTACGTGTTGGGTCTACACTGTTATTCCATACATTATTATCGTCCATTCGAGCGGATATACGTTTCATTTAGAATTAAGGGTATTACAGATTTAACATCTACCGTACGACATATAACTGCAGTTGATATTTTAGTCGTCAATCGTGATTGAGAATCTAATATAATACATAATTATATTGCTGTTTACAAGTTCTAGATTGACAACGCACTGCTATTTAATATATTATATTTAATGTCATAAATATTGGGCTATGATCAGTGCATCCACTTACTTGATTTATCTAGATGCGGCTCTTTGCTAATGAATCACGCAGTAATTGAAGTCACTAAGTAGAAATAGTTGATCCATCAATAGTATATTAGAAACTATGAATGCGTGATTCATTACAATGATTATAAACTGTATATCACGTGTGCGTTATGGATTTGAGACTCTTATAAAATGATCCAGATTTTAATATTTTAAACTTATTCTAATCATTTAAGTATATATTACACTACTGTCAATTAAAGCATAATTTGAGCTACTTACATCATATAACGGAACGTATAAATTCACAGAATTGATTAAAATGCTAAAATTATTATTTTGAATTGGAATTGACCGCGTTTAACAATAAAGTTGTAATTAATGGAATTGGGCTTACGTATCTTTGATAATGTGATTCGTTTAGTTGAGAGATGTGGTTCTAGTAACTATTATGGAAATATTAATATTAAATTTAGTTAAACTCTGCTTACGTCCGGGATCGAGGTTCTTGTTGCTCGTTGTTAGGGGACCACGAGTTTCATGGTAGAACTTCGTCTTTGATCGATGCCCTCGCGTGATCTTTGAAAAGGGTGAATCGCTTGGGCTTGTAATTTATTTACACTCGCGAAATGGACCGCTTGGCTAGAACTATTCTGGCAAGACGTCCAAATAGCATACGATAAGACATCTGTACCCTTGTTTGCTAACATTTGTGGTTAAAGACCCCAATTATATATTTACATACAATCTAATTTTTATACTATATGGGCGAGGCTGCAAGTGCGAAGCTCAACGATCTTACAGACTATTGACTTAGTTGTCTCATGCTTTCGGGTTGGGCTTGCTACCATGGAGCTTGAATAATACTGTGCATTGATGTGCAATTCCCAGTACTATGGTCAAACTTGGTTCTTTCATATGTAATACTACGGTTTCTGAATTGATTTCTCTAAATGTCAAAGAGGTAATATATACAAGGGGTACCTTTGTAGCCATGCAAACAAGTATAATTCATATTGAACAATAATTCGTTGCTTTTATTAAGTGTTCCAAAGATACACAAATCAATATATTATATACGTATTCTGGCTATCTCAACTAACTGATTCCATTATCATCGTCATTGTCATGCCCACATTGACTCCAGATTACTATATGACTCTTCTAGAAAGAGTATTATTATTATTACAAAATTATCACATTCTTATTTTAGTCTCGGAATTTGTATCTTCGGATCTATTCCTAGCGTTTGGATATTCTCAATGCTAGTCTGTTGACTTATCTGAGGGTTTTGCATCGGTTTGCAACTCTAAATACCCAATATGGATAGTATAGAATCGGTCCACGCTGAGACTCGTTCAGACATTACTCTTGTCATGTGTGTGTTCATCAACACAGTATAAAACATAAGCGTAATATAGTTTTAAGTTAGTTTTAAGCGGTTTAGTATTAAGGTACTGATTCATCGTTATTTCTGCGTTCACTTCAGCTTTGCCTCGGCTTGCTGAAGACATAATAATGTTATATCAAACATAATATTTCTGAGTATTCTTATAGAATACTATTACATAAGTGGTTGTCTCATAACGCTATGGGGCTTATCTAATCATACGGCTTACATATATATTACACATTAACGTCTTGAGAGGCATATTGTCATATTCTTATTCTCAAGTCTCTGAATTTGTATCTTCGGATCTTTTCCTAGCGTTCGGATATTCTATACAAGTCCATTGTTATACTCGAGGGTTTTGCATCGGTTTGCAACTCTAAATACCCAATCTGGATTGTATAGAATCGGTCCACGCTGAGACTCTCGTTCAGACATTGGCCAACATAATGACGTGTGCGTTTGGTTAATATATTATACGAGCGGCTTATAGCTGATCATAGGCAGCTATTTTATTCTTACAATAATCAAGAATAACACTGTATTAGTAATGTAAGACTAAGCGTGGTTTATAGTTGATAAGTTAGTTTTAAGCGTTTATCATTAAGGTAATTCATAAACTTTAAATCCAATTTTTACAACTTTATCAATTTATATCTTTTAAACTACTCTTCATAATCTTAACTTAATTTTCTGCTGTTACATTCTAAATCTACACTTGACATATATGGGGTATCATATACAGAGTCTAATTTGTAATCTCTTTTACTTATCTGGATCATTTTATAGGCGTTATCTAATCTTTGTAGAGACAATGTTTGACATTTAAAATATTACTTTCATCTAGCTAATATTCACTGCAGATATTATTATTATTTAGGTTTGAGAATTTTAGAGTATTTAATAATATTCACTTATTTGTCCTAATGTCCTAATGTCTAATGTTTTAGTTATCAAGCTTTCTAATTACTTCACATTTAACTCCTTGTGTAGAATATTCAAATGGTTTTGATATTATTGTGTTTGTTGGAACATATTTCGGACATAGACTTTGTGACATTTCTCCTACCTCAGAGGATTTGGGTTATTGCTTATCATAATGTTGTCCAATTTACCACTAGATGATCATGCTATTATCAATATTTTATTATATTAATTTCTATTTTTGTGTGTGTGTGCAGGTTAACCTTTGGCGTCAGGTTTTTGTACCGTCATGTTTTCCTGACTTAGGTATTTGGCCCTAGCAATCATGACGGTGTATCTCATGAAGTCCTAACCAGACCAAATGAGATACAGAGCTTGTAGAGTCCTTAGATTTAATTGTAAAACTAATAAGAAATTTTAAATTAATAAATATTTTCTTTTTCCTCTCTATACCTTGTTTATTTTATACTTTTCCCTAAACTTTAGATTTCCCTATTACAGAGCTTTATTGGAGCTTCATAGTTTTCACATTTTCAGTAATGAAGCTTTTAGCCCATGTAGGATGTTACAATTAGTTGTGACCTTGACCAGGATCTGATTTATTTATTATTTTGCCTATTTAGGCACAATTTGATGTTCGTGAAATGGTCTGAGGTCTGAAAGTGAGGAATGTTCATTGTCTGTACTTGTTCCAACAAGCACACATGCAGTCATCTATTAAAAGTTATCTAATTTGTGTATTCGTTAATATTTTAGTAAAATAAAGATAAGTTTAATAAGAATTGTTGCAGGTATTCATACAACAAGTATTTATTTCTGTTGGTAAGTTTTATTTTACATTTTTATGATTGTATGTTGAAAAACTAACTGTGTGGGTAAAATTCACGTTTCTAATCGTATTATATCCATTAATTTCTGTTTTGCATTATGCAAACTACTAATAATTATTATATTTTATGACTTTTATGACATGTCCCATTTAAATGTAATGTTTGTTTTTCGTTCCCTGTCTCGCGTGTGTATATTACATTGTAGACGTCATTAGATTGATTCAATCTGGATTCAAATTCGTGTCTATCTTTCATTTCGATTTTAGAAATATTTCGATCATTTAATTACACTTTACCAGTAAATTATTGTATTTTGTTCTGTTAGGGGTATCTAGGTTTCTTTGGCTAGCGTTCTTATAATTTTCTTGTGACAACTGTCTTATTTGCCCCATTTAGGTTATTTTCAGAATTAAGTTTTCAGTTTAATGACTTTCCTTAATTTCGATCTCTGACTTTTATTTCGTATTATTACAGTAATTATCCATTTACTTTAAAATATTTTATTTTGAATTATGTTCTACGCTGATTTATAGGCACATACCATTAATGGGATACCTGTGTAATTCATGTTGTTCAGATTTTAAATTTATGTGGAAGTATATGAAATTATTAACTTTTAAAGAATTACTTCAGACAATATTTTAAGTGCTTTCTAATACATAAACTTGATTGATAACATATTTTATTGATTTATTTTGGAAAGCCAGATTTAATTTATTACTAAAATTGATACCGATGTCCATGGGTTTCAAATATGATAAGGATATTACATAATTTGAAGTTTAATACTTAACAGATTTTTTAAATAAAGGTACAAATTTTCATATTTTTCATGAATTAGTTATATAGTTTAATCCTTTCGAGAAATTTCAATCCATCCTTTAATGTAATGTATGCCATAAATGTCTTTGTCTTGTGGGCGTGTTTCATAGCCACAAACTTATTTCCACTCTTTAGGCTTGCTTTGGAAACTCCTAAGTGAATATGAATCTTTAATTTCATTAAAGAAAAAAAATCGACACAATTCTTGTTATATTGGGCTGTTAGTGATGTTTTATTTTGTTTTCAAAAAATTGTTGTTCTCTTTTTTGAGTTTATTCCTTTTGTTTGATTTCAGGTTGAAAGTAAATTTATTGTTTCCTTTTATAAGAATGAGCAGTTACTATTTATTATTGACTTAATATTTATATTATACCAAGTTGAGTTAAATAGTCAAAACTCAATTGTAGAATAAATTGTATTCCTTGGTGTATAGGTACATGATTTAGACAAAATTTGCAAATATTCGTTTAATTAAAGAAGCGAATTTGTAATGTCGGTAGTCTTCTATTTCGAAGCATCGTTGGTTCCGTAGAATTTTGATTTGTACACTTGATAATTTACTTTTCTTATGTTGATATTAACTTTTCCAATTTGTTTTGAGCTTCTGGTAGACTTTTAGATTTTAAAATAATTCATTCAAAGAGTTCTACAAGCCTTATTTTCATATTCAGAGTAACAGGATCCTGCCTGATAACTTATTAAATTACTATACACTGCAGCGGGTTATATTATTAATTTAAATTGTCTATGTAGTTACTATTTAGCAATTTCAGATTTGATGGTTGAAATAGGTGTTATTTAAACAACCACTATATTAACTGATTAAATTTAATTCTTATTACATGGATTTACTTATGTAGCGAAAGCCTATTCATTTTGACTTCAGGTTATAGATATTTATTCCCAGAAATTTAATTTATGTGTCACTTAGGAATAAGTAAAGTATTTAAAATTAACATAAATAATGTAGTGAGAATGAAATTCTAGTACTAAATTATTTTAAATAAATATGCATCGTTATAGGGTTCATTGTATCTTTGCATTGGCGTTGGGGGTAATTTAATATTTACTTATCAAATAGTCAAGTTAAACTAAAATAATATATTTTGTCTTTGAAATTATGAAATAAGAGTTTAGTGACTATAACTGGCTCCTCTTAATGATTTATTTGTAGTTTCTGTAGTGGTCTACCAGGGTGGCTTTTATACACCTGTGTAATATTTAAATATCGTGAGTTACATGTTCAAAAATTTCGCGGTTGAAATTGTCACTCTTGTGCCGTTTAATATGTTTGAGTAGGGTATTGTTGAATAATTTCCCTGAATAGGTTCCCTGATAACCATGTGTTATGATTACATATTGCTTTTAGTAGGAATGGGTCTCTAATTGATTCATTGAATGAGTGCCAATACTATAAATATTCACAATTAGTTTCGCGTTTGTAGGAAGCATTACTGTCTTATTTAAGTTAAATTGATAGATAATTATCAACTTTCATGTTCTTTAAGGGTTAATTTTACATTGAAATCATGATTAATCTATTGAATTTTGATGTTTGATGCTACATATTTGTTTCAACTTACACGTAGTCCTATTTTTTATTAATTCCAATAAAGGTTGATTGGGTATATTTATCTTTAAATTCATACTGCATCTAGTTAGGCCCATTATTAGATTATACTGATAAGTAATTATAAATTTAATCTGAATTCCGAACTTCTTTGCACATTTTAGTTTTATTACTTTACCCTTCATTTGCTTTTAATTTAGATTTTTTCATTCTACAGTTTTATACTTAGGTATATAAATGGTTAGTCTAAACTCTTAACAGGTAATGATATGAGCAAATTGAGTCATTTCGATTAATTCATTCCCTTCGTTGTTATGACATGATCCAAAATGCTTTTACAGTAGGGATTTCGTGTGGTTTGTATGTATTGTTTATAAACATGGTTTTATCAGTTTCCTGAGCATTTATTACATGGAAATTCTTTTTCCGCCAGCTTACATTAAAGCTGTCAAAGGTGGACGTCGGGTTACTCTGAGACAGTTGACCTCCAAGGTTTTTTAAGAGATAAAATCTACATATTTAATTGTCTGATTCCATTTCCATCCATCCATTTTAGTTTGTCGAGTTCTCGTTGTGTTGGTTGTAGATAAGTCACTGTAGTTTTGAGAACACAATCAGGATTCATTATTATGGTTCATTAATAGTTCTTGTTGCTGTTATTTCGGAACATCATTTGATGTGTTTTATAGTTTCTAACGTTCTTAATTGTAGTTATTTACGCGGTTATTTAATATTTGTTTAATGACAAGGAGTTTGATCATAAATATAAAATGTTAGCGTGTTGAAACCAGCCATATTCTGCAAGAAGTAATAGGTACGTTACTTTGCCCAGTTCTTTTTGTTTTAGAAACCGTCCATTTAGGTGGATTCGCAAGTTGCATTCAGTATGATAATAGTAACTTGATTAATAAAATAACGTAGTTTTATCTTTGTCTTGACTTCATAAAATTAAAGATAATATCATATAAACGTCTTTTATATTCTCTTCTTTTACAAGTTATTTGTGATTCAGGATAATCGAGGCTCGATTTATTTAAAGTTATTTCAAAGAGTGGTTTCGTTACTTTCTTGTCATGATCTAAGTGCTCTAATTATCTATTCTTGATGTCTATTCTATTGTTAGTATTATTACTCCGGTAAACTCCGTAAATATACTAAGGGCGATTGTAACGTATCGACATCAATTGAAGATAATTCTTTGCTTTCATTCTTTTTGCAGGCGTTCGATTTAAAATATCATGACGTCGCCGCGTACCACGTGACCTACAATTGTACGTCAGTGTTTTCATTCAGGATACTATGGAATTAAACAGAGCGGGTAGAATTTCAACCAATGAGATTCGAGCTAGTTTGTTGTTAGCCAATGGTAAAAGATGTTCAGTATGAGGTGATTCAAAGACGTCGAATGAACGAACAATTGAGGGATTGAGAATGAGAGTTGAGAGAATCTGACTTAAGGGAGTGTAACAGGTATTCGAGGCTTTTCGTCGGCAGAGCGTCGAGTCGTAAGGAAGTCAGTGAGTTTAGTTCGTAAGGCATATCGTGTCTAGAATTGTTCACAGATATAGCAGGCAGGCTTTACGGCAGCGGAGGCATAGGGCGAGTAACACCATTCCTGGGCGTGATTCGAAGATAGAAATGCAGTACCACCCGGCATTTGGGCGCACAAAGGATGCACCACATGGATATGGTACGTCGCCTCTGGCATACTTTATATTTATAGGAATCGCTTTGTGAATTGTAGAATAATAGGTGCATCGAATCATACGCGATTCCAGCGATATATTAGAAAGTGGGTAGATTCAGATTCTGTTGAAAATTAAATGGATACGTTGTTCTTTGCAGATGGGCGTGCCCGAATATCTAGTTTCTATTATGCGTGTTCAATTGTGCTAATCGTGTTTATTCATAGTCTAAATATTGAATAGTTATTATTCCGGCATACTTTCGACAATGCTAGAATTACTAAGTGGTAACGAATTGTACTGGTTGATTAGTGACTACTATAAGTTTACGGCAAACCGACACAGGGGCGAACGTAAGTTATTTAATCTTAATTTAATGAATTAGTTTTAGCTTGTAGTTGGGGTCCGGCTTGTGTGGGGGTGTCTGGATACAGGGCCCGTGTCTGGATGGTTTTCATGCAGATTGGATCTTAAATTGCAATCTATGACAGGAATATAATGATAAATCATTGCTTGTGGTCGTGCGTGTGTCCGGTTGATTTAAATTACTTAACTTGCTTTATAATGTTCAGCGTAACGGCAATACGAAGATAATCGAGTGACATTTTAATAACGTAACGTGTTTATCTAAATATTTTCTGTATTAATTATTAGGTTGCCGTATTCTTTGGTCGACAGTAGTAGACCAGTGGAGCGCGCAGCATTGGTTCATGTAGGTTGTATAGATGCGCCACGTGTTAACACGTTCAATGCGGTAGGGGTCTTTCGACCTCTTACAAGGTGTGGTTAGTTACGAGTTAAGCCTATTGCATCAGTGTTCAAATATGATACTTACAAAGTGAATAATTAAATAAACTGTTTTATAATGGTGTTTTGTAAATACTTTGATTCATTAATATTTGATTATTAGATATAGTGTTTCCCTTAAATTTGGTTAGAATTCAGTGCCATTCTACTCCGCTGTGAGCTTGTGGTATTATTTTAGCACACTATTATATTTAATACGTTCACTGCGGTTGGGGGTTGGGGGACTTTCGATCCCTTACAAAGTATGGTTAGTTGTGAGCTAAGGTAATTGCCGCAGCGAAGATGTTAGGATGGCTGCTTTCCGTATTAGATTATAGCTCTCATCATATTGTACAGTGTATAAATGTTGGTAGGTAACTAAATAAATATTTCTCATTTCCGGTTCATGTCCATCGGCGAGAGGCCATATCATCCAGGGATGAAGGGTGTGGAAATGCGGAGTCGACACTACGGGAACTGCTTAGTACCTGCAGTTACATCAGCATCTAATACTTCGTCGGTCGCAAGTGATGCTCAAAGGCGTCCGCCATTTTGTCTTGACAGGACTCCGTTGAACTGGTGTGTTGCTTCTGGTTTATTTAATAGATAGGAAAATCTACCCTCCAAATTAAGTGTGCCATATTGAAAAATAATTCTAAACTTAAAGATATTATATTAATGTTATGGAGAGCGGGCTAGGATCTATTTTAATTGAATACCACTATTTGATGATTTATTGGTTAATTATTTAGAGTTTATATTTATTGGAATAATTATCGATTAAACAGAATATTTCATGGGCAATAATTGCTTGATTAGTTTTAGTATTTAAATTACTCTTTTAGTATTCTTCTATTATTCCGTTCAATTATAATCCGTAATCAAAATTATTTACTTCTTATGAATACCTCTTATAAACATGATCTTTTCTACTTTCCGGTGTTTCGTGCGTACGAGAGAGAGGGCGTCATGTACAGACGACATCACGACGCCGCTACACGCGTGCTTCGTGTTGGGTCGGCCCTGCTACTCCATTCATAAGGGTGCCATATACAGCGTCTGCATCTCGGCGTCACTGCTCGCGTGCTACGTGTTGGGTCTACACTGTTATTCCATACATTATTATCGTCCATTCGAGCGGATATACGTTTCATTTAGAATTAAGGGTATTACAGATTTAACATCTACCGTACGACATATAACTGCAGTTGATATTTTAGTCGTCAATCGTGATTGAGAATCTAATATAATACATAATTATATTGCTGTTTACAAGTTCTAGATTGACAACGCACTGCTATTTAATATATTATATTTAATGTCATAAATATTGGGCTATGATCAGTGCATCCACTTACTTGATTTATCTAGATGCGGCTCTTTGCTAATGAATCACGCAGTAATTGAAGTCACTAAGTAGAAATAGTTGATCCATCAATAGTATATTAGAAACTATGAATGCGTGATTCATTACAACGATTATAAACTGTATATCACGTGTGCGTTATGGATTTGAGACTCTTATAAAATGATCCAGATTTTAATATTTTAAACTTATTCTAATCATTTAAGTATATATTACACTACTGTCAATTAAAGCATAATTTGAGCTACTTACATCATATAACGGAACGTATAAATTCACAGAATTGATTAAAATGCTAAAATTATTATTTTGAATTGGAATTGACCGCGTTTAACAATAAAGTTGTAATTAATGGAATTGGGCTTACGTATCTTTGATAATGTGATTCGTTTAGTTGAGAGATGTGGTTCTAGTAACTATTATGGAAATATTAATATTAAATTTAGTTAAACTCTGCTTACGTCCGGGATCGAGGTTCTTGTTGCTCGTTGTTAGGGGACCACGAGTTTCATGGTAGAACTTCGTCTTTGATCGATGCCCTCGCGTGATCTTTGAAAAGGGTGAATCGCTTGGGCTTGTAATTTATTTACACTCGCGAAATGGACCGCTTGGCTAGAACTATTCTGGCAAGACGTCCAAATAGCATACGATAAGACATCTGTACCCTTGTTTGCTAACATTTGTGGTTAAAGACCCCAATTATATATTTACATACAATCTAATTTTTATACTATATGGGCGAGGCTGCAAGTGCGAAGCTCAACGATCTTACAGACTATTGACTTAGTTGTCTCATGCTTTCGGGTTGGGCTTGCTACCATGGAGCTTGAATAATACTGTGCATTGATGTGCAATTCCCAGTACTATGGTCAAACTTGGTTCTTTCATATGTAATACTACGGTTTCTGAATTGATTTCTCTAAATGTCAAAGAGGTAATATATACAAGGGGTACCTTTGTAGCCATGCAAACAAGTATAATTCATATTGAACAATAATTCGTTGCTTTTATTAAGTGTTCCAAAGATACACAAATCAATATATTATATACGTATTCTGGCTATCTCAACTAACTGATTCCATTATCATCGTCATTGTCATGCCCACATTGACTCCAGATTACTATATGACTCTTCTAGAAAGAGTATTATTATTATTACAAAATTATCACATTCTTATTTTAGTCTCGGAATTTGTATCTTCGGATCTATTCCTAGCGTTTGGATATTCTCAATGCTAGTCTGTTGACTTATCTGAGGGTTTTGCATCGGTTTGCAACTCTAAATACCCAATATGGATAGTATAGAATCGGTCCACGCTGAGACTCGTTCAGACATTACTCTTGTCATGTGTGTGTTCATCAACACAGTATAAAACATAAGCGTAATATAGTTTTAAGTTAGTTTTAAGCGGTTTAGTATTAAGGTACTGATTCATCGTTATTTCTGCGTTCACTTCAGCTTTGCCTCGGCTTGCTGAAGACATAATAATGTTATATCAAACATAATATTTCTGAGTATTCTTATAGAATACTATTACATAAGTGGTTGTCTCATAACGCTATGGGGCTTATCTAATCATACGGCTTACATATATATTACACATTAACGTCTTGAGAGGCATATTGTCATATTCTTATTCTCAAGTCTCTGAATTTGTATCTTCGGATCTTTTCCTAGCGTTCGGATATTCTATACAAGTCCATTGTTATACTCGAGGGTTTTGCATCGGTTTGCAACTCTAAATACCCAATCTGGATTGTATAGAATCGGTCCACGCGGAGACTCTCGTTCAGACATTGGCCAACATAATGACGTGTGCGTTTGGTTAATATATTATACGAGCGGCTTATAGCTGATCATAGGCAGCTATTTTATTCTTACAATAATCAAGAATAACACTGTATTAGTAATGTAAGACTAAGCGTGGTTTATAGTTGATAAGTTAGTTTTAAGCGTTTATCATTAAGGTAATTCATAAACTTTAAATCCAATTTTTACAACTTTATCAATTTATATCTTTTAAACTACTCTTCATAATCTTAACTTAATTTTCTGCTGTTACATTCTAAATCTACACTTGACATATATGGGGTATCATATACAGAGTCTAATTTGTAATCTCTTTTACTTATCTGGATCATTTTATAGGCGTTATCTAATCTTTGTAGAGACAATGTTTGACATTTAAAATATTACTTTCATCTAGCTAATATTCACTGCAGATATTATTATTATTTAGGTTTGAGAATTTTAGAGTATTTAATAATATTCACTTATTTGTCCTAATGTCCTAATGTCTAATGTTTTAGTTATCAAGCTTTCTAATTACTTCACATTTAACTCCTTGTGTAGAATATTCAAATGGTTTTGATATTATTGTGTTTGTTGGAACATATTTCGGACATAGACTTTGTGACATTTCTCCTACCTCAGAGGATTTGGGTTATTGCTTATCATAATGTTGTCCAATTTACCACTAGATGATCATGCTATTATCAATATTTTATTATATTAATTTCTATTTTTGTGTGTGTGTGCAGGTTAACCTTTGGCGTCAGGTTTTTGTACCGTCATGTTTTCCTGACTTAGGTATTTGGCCCTAGCAATCATGACGGTGTATCTCATGAAGTCCTAACCAGACCAAATGAGATACAGAGCTTGTAGAGTCCTTAGATTTAATTGTAAAACTAATAAGAAATTTTAAATTAATAAATATTTTCTTTTTCCTCTCTATACCTTGTTTATTTTATACTTTTCCCTAAACTTTAGATTTCCCTATTACAGAGCTTTATTGGAGCTTCATAGTTTTCACATTTTCAGTAATGAAGCTTTTAGCCCATGTAGGATGTTACACTATCATGTGTGTTTTACTATATTATTGATACACGTATAAATACTTAATTATTTTTAGATATTTGTGTAAAGGTCTCCTTCTTTGTTACATCTGAAACCATAAAGCGACTGTACTACGTTCGAGAATAAAACACATAAGTTACAATTAAATACTTGTATCACCTCATAAACCAGTTTTGTGTTTACATTTTTTGAGACGGTTTTTCCCCGAGTACATGCAAAGCTACATCTTAGGGTTATGTAAACAAAAAAAATTGTAAGACCCTTTTTTAACGTAGAGTTTTTATGCAATATGTCTCGAACGTTATGTCAATATGGAATTTCTAACAATATTACCTACCTGTACAATGCTTCACACATTTTAACTTCATTAGCATTAACTAATCAGACATTCCCTATTGATTACAAGTTTTATGGAATGAAATTATCTTTTTTTTTCAGTACAGATGGCGCTTTTTTTTACGCGCTAGTGCGAGAAATGGTTAATTTTACGTCAGGTCAAAATTTTTGGTGCTCCATATTATGTACAGAAAAACGTCTTACGATACTGGTGCGAAAACGAAATTCATAACTCGTGTCGATTTAAAGCACTCTCTTCGGTCGTGCTTTAATTTATCTCTACTCGTTTCGAACTTAATTTTTTTGCACTTGTATCGTAATGTACTATCTAATCCCTATAACTAAGCTCAAATAGCACTTTTTCAAAAACACGATTGCGTGAATACGTTTGTGCAACTTTTAAATTTGTTAGGTAGACTATTCCAGAATTGCGAGCATTTCCAGTCCCAATAAATAATGAGGATAAAACTCTCCTTCTCCATGTTTTTTCTGCATTTTCCTCTGTGCTATGGCCGCATCATGAATTTTTTGTCCTTAAACGATCCGTGAGTACGAGAATATACAACACATAAAAACACAAAAAATATAATTTTTTTTCATAGGTCATTCATAACGACAAGCTTCGAGGTCACAATGAATCTATTGCCGTTATCCCAAACAAAGTACTGGAATTTGTTAGGGCTTCACGATAAGAATGTCAAGTTAATTAAACTTTACGCAATAATTTAATCCCTTTGTTAATTAACTATTGTTTGAAGTAAAGTGGAGAAGACTTCGGAAAATAGTTTTCATATGGCTTCCATGAACGTTGTCTTACAGAAAGAGTTTTGTAATGACCTGCAAAATACAAAATTAATAATAAAGCTAGTATGATCCGTTAGTAGAATATACGGGGTGTCCTTAGCCATTGGACAAACTTTGATTCCCGATGTAGGACGACGACTTAGAAATGGTATAACATTAATATTTTTTCAACACACTTGCTCGTAACGTAGGTATTATTGAACCGCTTTTAGTTTCATAATCCAAGATATTAAACACGAGTGCTTTTTCATTACGTTATCGTTACACGTATTTATAAGTAGGCTTGTTTTTAGTTCCGCTGGTAAATAAATAGTAACTTCCTAAATATGTGACCTTTATAAGCACACTATTTAACATGTCAAGCCTTCACCCGCTCCATCAGCGCCATATTATAGGCATGTCCGGAACCCTAGTTTAAAATTTACCTCTTAAAAAAATACCGGTCGTATTATTTATTATATTAGTAACGTTCATTATACTCGTAGTGGTATATAAGTAGGTAATGGTAGGCAAGGCGTGTAAATAACTGGCTTATAGCAATGACTTATTTAAATGTTTTCCCGAAAAAGTTCTTGATAAGTATCGGTTTTTGGTAAAAGATCCGAAGACAGCATGAGGAAATCGGAAACCAAAGACTTGTTTCCTGTGTGGGTTGAATGGCCCGATTTATGAATGGATAAACACTATGTGGACGGTAAATCTTGGAATTAGGTTTCCAAGCGAAAAATTACTCAACTTGTGAATTACTCAGCAATCGTTACGATTGATTTTTACGTCTATACTATGTCGTGAGTTAGAGTTGTAAGTCAGGAAAATGTACACCATTTACTGAATTATGTGAAATGTAGTCCTATCTATTGAATAGGTGACATGCTAACTTACCTACATTATTCAACTGCGGATGTTATCGTGGGACGAATCTGTCTTAATATCACAATAATAACCTGTTTTTATGACGGTTTTCCTCATCTTCATAACTAATGCGACAGTAGAGAGTGTTTGAAATTACCTATGCGTGGAGCAAATAATAAATGAAGCGGTGGTGGTTTAGACGTTCGACATTCAATCCGGAGGTCGTGGGTTCAAATCCTGGCTCGTACCAATGAGTTTTTCCGAAACTTATGTACGGAATATCAAATGACATTTACCATTAGCTTTCGTCGGAAAACATCGTGAGGAAACCTGCATACACCCGCGAAGAAATTCAAAGGTGTATGTGAAGTGCCCAACCCGCTGAGGGCCAGCGTGGGGACTATAGCCCTCTCATATATGAGAGGAGGCCTGTGCCCAGCAGTGGGACATTAAATATATAGGCTAAAATATATATTGGAAGGTTTCGTTACCTATTTACAAAATTATCTACTGACTGCACTAGATACACTATTCGGGTACTATGTCTAGTAATATGATATAATAATAATCTATATATATAAACGGCAATGTCCTGACTGACTGACTGACTGACTGACTGACTGACTTAAATCAACGCACAGCCCAAACCGCTGGTCCTAGAGAGTTCAAACTTGGCATGTACATTCTTTATAATGTCTAGAGGCGCACTAAGAACGGATTTTTGAAAATTCATCCCGTAAAGGGGTTAAATGGGGGGTTAAGGTTTGTATGGGGAAATAAGATTAGTTGGGCTATTTTATTCGAAACTTCACAGGAATGTTTTTAATAATAAATATGTAAACACGTATTTCAGGTTTTTTGAAAATTCATTCCCTATGGGGGTTAAATGGAGGGTTAAAGTTTGTATGGGGAAATAAGATTAGTTGGGCTATTTTATTCGAAACTTCACAAGAATGTTTTTAATAATAAATAAGTAAACACATGTTTCAGGTTTTCTGAAAATTCATTCCTTAAAGGGGTTAAATGGAGGGTTAAAGTTTGTATGGGGAAATAAGATTGGTTGGGCTATTTTATTCGAAACTTCACATGAATGTTTTTAACAATAAATAAGTAAACACGTATTTCAGGTTTTTGAAAATTCATCCCTTAAAGGGGTTAAATGGAGGGTTAAAGTTTGTATGGGGAAATAAGATTAGTTGGGCTATTTTATTCGAAACTTCACATGAATGTTTTTGACAATAAATAAGTAAACACGTATTTCAGGTTTTTTGAAAATTCATTCCCTATGGGGGTTAAATGGAGGGTTAAAGTTTGTATGGGGAAATAAGATTAGTTGGGCTATTTTATTCGAAACTTCACAGGAATGTTTTTAATAATAAATAAATAAACACGTATTTCAGGTTTTTTGAAAATTCATTCCCTATGGAGGTTAAATGGAGGGTTAAAGTTTGTATGAGGAAATAAGATTAGTTGGGCTATTTTATTCGAAACTTCACATGAATGTTTTTAACAATAAATAAGTAAACACGTGTTTCAGGTTTTTTGAAAATTCATTCCCTATGGGGGTTAAATGGAAGGTTAAAGTTTGTAAGGAACCAGATTCGTTAGGCTATTTAATTCAAAACTTCATAGAAGTGTTCTTGCCAATGAAGATGTAGGTACTTATCTACATACCATGTTATAATATACGAGTAACATAGGTACGATGAATACGTAGATACTTTTAATATTAAATTTTGGTAAGTAATGCAATTTGCTACATAAAAGGTCATTGTGAGGTTTTATTTTTTAATTCTAGACAAAACCATATTTATTTGTTTGTTCGTTAAAAATATCTACAATTTTGCATGGCGACATAATGATTCAAAGCGAACGAATTTCAAATGTTTGTTTGACAGGTCGCGGACAGTATATGTATAAGTAGCGCGGGTACACGGGCCGCCTCACAGTAAATTCAGCTTTCTATTTCGTGTAGTTTATTTGCAATCAAGTATTTAATTATGTCATACTAATATGCTGTTCAATGAAACAGACTTCAAACAGAATGTAATAAGGTAAGATTCTACTTAGGTTTAGGAAAGGTTAGAACTGCGACCCCACACAGAAACGAAGGCTATCAAAGTAGGTTTTGGGTTAGATTAGAAATGCGACTCCACACAGAAACGAACGACTATCAAAGGAGGTTCAGGTTAGGTTTGAATAGTAACCCCATACAGCAACGAACGGCTTTGAAAGTAGGTTTAGGTTAGGTTTGAACTCCAACCCCACACATAAACTAACGGCTATTAAAGTAGGTTTAGGTTAGGTTAGAACTGTGACCCCACACATAAGGAAACGGCTATCAAAGCAGGTTTAGTTTAGGTTAGAACTGCGACCCCACACAAAAGAAAACGGCTATCAAAGTAGGTTAGGTTAAAACTGTGACCCCACACAAAAGCAAACGGCTATCAAAGTAGGTTTAGTTTAGGTTAGAACTGCGACCCCACACATAAGCGAACAGCTATCAAAGTAGGTTTAGGTTAGGTTAGAACTGCGACCCCACACATAAGCAAACGACTATCAACGTAGGTTTAGTTTAGGTTAGAACTGCGACCACACACAAAAGCAAACGGCTATCAAAGTAGGTTTAGGTTTGGTTAGAACTGCGACTAGTGCGACCCCACATAGAAACGAACGGCTATCAAAATATGTTTAAGTTAGGTTACAATTGTGACCCCACATATAAGCAAACAGCTATTAAAGTAGGTTCAGGGTTAGTTTAGAACTGCGGAATAAATATTACTAAATTTAAACCAAACTAAAATAAGAACCCGTAAAGGAAAACCTCAAGCACCATTCAAAATTCCCTGATTTAAATATACTGAAAACTATTCTTCGACAGAATGACTTGTCGATGAAATGAAAATACTTGAACCGTTGTCTTTGAAACAACATTCGATTAAATAATTGTCGACATAATATCACAAACATTAAACTTATTTCGGCCACTTTTGAATCTCCTGAGAAAAAAAAACAAAATAGGATTCATTATTCGCAGGAAACCGTGTAACATGCATAATATATAACTACATACAATCGAAATGGTGACCTCCTTCTTTTTTAAAGTCGGTTGAAAGCATTTTTTTTCATATAAGTCCAAAATCTACGCGTGCGAAGCCGCGGGCAAAAGCTAGTCTTATATAATTTAACAACCAAATGACGATACTATACATTTTACCAAATACTAGGTACATATTTATTTTGAAGATCATGGAAACGATGCTAACGAGTTTGATGAAATTTGGTCATGCATGGTCTGCCTATTCCTGGGAAAACGAGTGTCTTCGAATTTTCGAGCGAAGTGCGGTCGCACAAATACTTGTTATTTTTTGCCAATTTGGACATTTCCGTTTACCTCGGTTTATTTATTTTTTTGGCTCGAGAATAACTGTCATCTAATTTCCATATTCCATATACCTAACAGGTACGCAATTTAGTTACAGTGAAATATCTCGTTACCTGTTCGTAGTTATATATATATATATATATATATAAAATATTTAAATATATATATAAAATATTTATTTATTTGCATATTAAAAAAAAAAAATATATATATATATATATATATATATATATATATATATATATATATTTTTTTTTTAATATGCAAATAAATAAATATTTTGGGACATCTTACACAAATCAACCTAGTCCCACGGTAAGCTCAATTAAGGCTTGTGTTGTGGGCACCAGGCGACGATATATATAATAGATAGATACGTATAGATACTTAGGATACATACACAGCCATGACCAAGGAACAAACATTTGTGATAAATAAATACACAAAGAATGCCCTCGCCGGGATTCGAACCCGGAACCTCCAGCTTCGTAGGCAGGGTCACTACCAACTAGGCTACAGAGGCTGACCTACCGATTTAGATCGTTTATAAGTTAGTTAGTGTTTCAAGGTAGGTACCTATGTAACCAAATGTGCCAGCAGAATAAACGGACGGACAAAATAAATTATGTTATACTCGTACCGTGATTTATCTGAACTTTAACCACTAGCCCTCATGCAGTTAACGGCGTTTATAAAACCATTTACCGGGCTGTAAATTAATATGCGCTGTTTTATCTGCTTGGTAAATATTAAAAACTTTACTGGACAAACTGCACAAAAAGTTTTCAGCCCGAAAGAAACAAGTTAGAAGTGATAGATAACAGCCCGTTTACTAGACAGATTTTTTCATAAGCTGAAACAAACACCTTCGCCTCGCCTTATCGTATTTAGATAGGTAAGAGTATCTAGGCAAGTAAATAAAATCATCAGTTTAAATTTGAATAAAAAAGCATGGTAAATTGGTACTTCCTGGTCAAGATATATGTATGATGCCCAATCTTGGCATGCAATAATTTGCATCCATTATTTATGACTTTGCGATATTTGATCGATTGATTGAATTCTAACTGCCTTTTAAAATAAAATAATACTTTAGCTCATATTGAGGTCTCAGTCAGACGCTGAAGTAGCAACACTAAAAACCTTAAATAATTTGAAAGTAGGTATCATCACGTTTCGTAAACCAATATGATTTATCGCATATCTACTTACTCTAATAATGAGAAAATAATAGCCGCAGTAGGATTTCAATCCGGATTTAAAATGGTATTATTAAAACTTCCATTGCAAATACATAGATTGTACGTAGATTACAGTTTTATGTTATTTTTACGGTCCTGACCCTAAACTTGTTGGTATCCATCAACATGGCGCCATAACGGCTCTTCCGAATAGTAGTTGAAAACTATTCCAATCAGGCACACATCGGTTTGCCGCGACACAAACTTCTTTAGTCGCGATCAAATTCGCAAGTCTTCAAGATACTGAAATGAATTCTGGAGGGCAAACTGATGTGAAGTTGAATGGGCTTACCAACTCAATAGTTGATAAACAAATCGCTATTTTGTCGAGTTTGTGTAATCACACACATAGAACATGTTTCGCTTAGCAGTCATATTTTAGTAGTCCGTTCATTTTCCAACCAACATACTACAGAATTTCATTTCGCCATGAAATCACTTGACAACTGTAACATTTTGCAACGTATATTTCGTATTTTATCATATTCCAACCTAATCTAAGGTGCATTCAGACCAAGCGAACATTCGCTATTCTAACCTCCCACTCTACGAAATTCGATCGTTACACAAAACGTGATTGGTTGATTTCGTAGAGCAGGGCATAGAACAGCGAATGCTCTTTAGGTCTGAACGCACCTCCTAGTTGGCAACTGAAAATTCGGCCAAATGAAATTCTGCAGACATGATACCTCAAAACGGGTTCCCATAAAAAAAATAGTACATTTCGATGCAAGTGCAAAACAAGTGCCTTAAAAAGAGAAATTAATGCACGCGAAGCGTGCGCAAAGTTTACTTTTCCGCACTAGTTAGGAAAAACCTTTTTAGTTGTTTATCTAGTCAATGGTACCGAACCCCTTATGTGCGAGACCGACTGGCGCTTGGCCGGTTTTTGTATTAATGATAGTTTGTTACATTCTTACCTACAATACCTAGATCACGGAGAACTGCAGTAATACAGTGCACTTGCATTCACGCATCGCTAACCTCATCAAGGTTCACCGACCAGCTAAAAGGCTTTACGTGAGATAAGAAGCCTCGTTAAGTGAGTAAACTTATCCTAGGATTAGCCTTAAGGTGTTGGGTTATATTGCAATAGCCAAACGCGGGGCAATGACATAATAAAAAACAATACTGTACGCTTGTGATGGTACTATGTTTAGGGTTTTGTAGTACCTAAACTTATAGTTTCGCCATATCCGTCTGTCTGTTTTCAGCTTAGTTCAGTGACTGTAAGTACTTAGCTTATATTAGCTATGCCGACAAAGTGGTAGAATAAAAAATTGAGATACCTCCCGTACACGTAATGTGGGGATATTTTTTTACTCATATAGATATTTTAAAAGGACCCCAAAATAATATTTTTCTTAAGGTAATATTTTCGTAGATCTCCGCTCCAGAATTTTCAAAAAGTAAAAATAAATAAATATAAGACTTATAAATACTTTCAAATCTATTTTGAACTAAATCCGCCCAGCCAGTTTTGACCAACTACGGTACACTAAATTATTGAGCATGGGCCGACAGCCATGCTTTTGGCCAGTTTCTATCATCACTCATCACCGCTATGACGTTCTATCTAGTTAGTGCAAAAGTGACGCAGGGCATGAGTCAAGGTAAAATTGAGTCCATCTCAAGATTTACAAGTCTACTGTTAAGGGTGTGTCAGACAAGCTTTTTAAACAATTTTTTTTTAGAATTTCATAGATTGTTTCATTTCATTTTGAGTCTGTTAAATTTGCCATGCATTAGGAAGAAATATATTGGATTATGTCATGACTGCGTAAAAAATACCAAAATAGCAGATAGGCATTGATGTAATGAATGACAGTTCACTCTCAATATAATTATTATATATATCATCAATTAAATAGGTCTTCTTGGACGACTGCCCAAAAAGGAGTGTATTGTTTTCATAACTTGACTAATTGACTGCCGTCTACTATGCGCCTGTGCATAATAACTGAGCAATAAGATACATTTTATACACTATTTCCATATCGGTTTATGCTCAACTACTCAGAGTCCTGTATTATTAGGTACACCGGAACACAATATGCAGTAGTGCGATCTATGCCAGAATGCTTTACTCCTGTCCCTCTTACGTATTCTTCTTCTGGAAACCCGTTCTTACGAAGGTTGGACGACATCATGGCTTTAACTTCGTTGACTGCGCTACCTGTACATATAAGGGCATTACCTACTTAAATTTCACTTCAATTAATTATGTCTCATAATCTAGAAAGCCGATAACCGTCGATTGTCCTTTTCCGTCTTATGGAAATATTGCTAGGACGGGAAGGGCTAAAAAGATACCTATCAACTTGCTAGGTTAAGAGCCGTTTGGGAATAAGAAGGTAAGTATAAGAGGTAGGTATCAAATTGATAATCGGGTCTGTAAGTAACTTAAACATATATTTTGTCATTAAAACAGGTTTCTAGGTGAAGACTGACGCATTCAACTTGGCAACACAATGCGTATGGGGAGGCCAAGTGGGATGGATTATGACCCAAAAATATCTGGCAAAGGTTTGCGAAAGCTTGAAATGGTTCCCTTGGTCAATAAATGGGGCCGAAACTGGCGACAAACTTCAACGTAGGTATTTATCAAATTTGCTTCAACTGCTTCAAGTCGCAAGTTCAATATTTGAATATTCGCCGTCAATAGTTTCGATACAAATATTTAGAGAACGTCGGGTATATTGACTATGTTGTTCATCAAAATATTAAGTCAAAATGTACTTCATGTAATTAAAATATATAGGTAGTTAGTCAGGCTTCAAAAATTAAAAGGTTCATAAAATATTACTAAATACAGTTATGTGAGAAACGTTGTTATCCATTTCATTATTTTTTTTATATTTTACGATTTACTTTTCTTTAGGCTTGTGCACAAATGAAGGTGTTTTTGGACGATGCTGATCGTTGAATATCCTGATATGACTTAAACATTTGGTCATATACTTTCGAAAGCTTGCATAATAACATTGTTTTCATAATCATATTGCAACCATTGCGGCTGAGTAAATATTGAATTGTTGGAACATAATTAACTTAAAACCTCTTAGTATAATGAATGACACACCAATATGCTAAATATGCCTGGTTTGATTTATGGCACGTATTGTATGCACACGCTATATGTATGCTCAGACGTTCAAACTCGCCTAGAATTTACAAGAATGCATAAACCATATTCATAATTTTAAATTTATTTACGAAGTAAATAATGCTCATGAAAATTCTGAAGTCTAATTAACGTACGAATGTTTATTAAAGATAAAATTGAGTGCATCACAAGATTCAGAAGCCTACTGCCAAGAGCCTGTGGGATTCGCTTTTTAAGACCTTTTCCTGAGATTATTTATACACCTCGATATTTTTCTAGCAGGGACGAGAAATGAACAAAACTGAACATCCAATTAACTGTTATCAATAAGTCTTATAAGTAGGTAGTATTCGATAAATAAATTTAATAAATAAGTAATGTGCCGTAACTTAGAAATAGAATATAGATAATAAGAATGCAAATCATATTTAAAACGAAACGTTATTTTTCGTATAAATCTTGTATTTCATCATTATCATCATCATCATCATCATATCAGCCGAAAGACGTCCACTGCTGAACATAGGCCTCCCCCAAAGATCTTGTATTTAGTACCCATCAAAAGAACAAAAACTAATAAAACGCCATGGGAATTAGTTAATATGAAGTATTAGATATTAAAAAAAAGCATCATCATCATCATCATCATCATATCAGCCGAAAGACGTCCACTGCTGAACATAGGCCTCCCCCAAAGATCTTGTATTTAGTACCCATCAAAAGAACAAAAACTAATAAAACGCCATGGGAATTAGTTAATATGAAGTATTAGATATTAAAAAAAAGCATCATCATCCATCATCATCATCATATCAGCCGAAAGACGTCCACTGCTGAACATAGGCCTCCCCCAAAGATTGCCACAATGACCGGTCCTGCGCCACCCGCATCCAGCGGACTCCTGTGACCTTCAAAAGGTCATCATTCCACCTTGTAGGGGGCCTACCCACGCTGCGCCGGAAGGTGCAGCTAAGCTAGATAAATATCTAGGTACATTTATTTAATTTAATTTATGAGTCTGTTAAAACCATTTGCGAAAAAGCATTTGCGTAAGAATAACCAAAATAATTGACTATTAATAGGTATGTACCAGGCTTTAAATGCCTGCTGGTAACGGGCAGCAGCGTCACTAGTGAAAAGAGAGCTTGGTACTGCGCTCACCAATACGCCCTTGCCCAGCGTGGTGAGTATGGGCAATACTCTCCTATGAGTGAACCAAATTTACAACGGCCCTCAGTTCCCGGTAGCCCTGCTATTCCCGGCCATCGTGGACCGACGATCTAAGGAAAGTGGCGGGAAGTGGTTGGATGCGGTGAGCTGAGGACCGAGTATGGTGGCGTGAATTGGGGAAGGCCTATGTCCAGCAGTGGACGACTATGGGCTAATGATGATGATGATGATGATGAATAGGTATGTGTATTGTGTGATGTGGTTAAGAAATGATACAAGATAATATTTTTTCGGTTACAGAGTTATTCATGAACTAAAACTTTTTAACAGATTATTTTGCGTATATTAATTAATTTAACTACTTCTTGAAGTTTCGAATACAAGACAGAGTCATTCGTAGACCATGAATCCTGTAAAGTGTTTGAAACCTCGGGATCTAGTGAAATTAATGAATATACCTACACGTTAAAACTCGTTAAAATAGTTTTATGCATATGAAAAGCACGATAAGTTACATACAGGATATAAGTCTAATACGGGCAAAGCTCTTAACTTAACTTAAATCATTTGGCGCGCAATGTAAAGCAACACGCTCGCTGATAAACTAATTTCAAATGCAGATGACATAACTGCTATATAACTGCTCTAATATTAACAAATGTTCGTACCTACATTGCTGCTTCAAAAATCTGAAAACTGATTACACTAATGAATCCTAATACCTGGTTTTATTCATTGCCGGTATTAGATTTACACGCGGTGTACACTCTCGGTCAAAGAATACGGGTCGTATATAATTTTTCATAGAAAATACTGTAAACGCATTGATTTCAAATAGATTTTTAATTTATTTTAAGGATAAATAGAATCCAATCTCGTGCCTATATTACATCAAAATTTGCCAAATCAAATTGGAAATTTGTTTAATCGACATAGAGTTAAAAAATTGATTGTGGCTATGTCCTTTGGGTAGGACAGATGTAGGCAGGAGGTTAATATGAAAATGTATTGGAATTTCCCTGGTTTTCCATCACATCTAAAAAACATGTAACTTTATCGTCCGATAACTCCGTGATGTAAATAAAAATAGCAAGTTATGATTAAATAGACTCTTTTCCCTACATTTATGGCATTTTTTTAAACATTCTGAAATGTTTCCAGCACCAATCTATCTAACGACCATTGTTAGTTTTTTTTAATCGTATGATTAATTTAGGAAAATCACAATAATTATAATCTTATATTAAATAGGATTCTAGATATAATCCTGTAAATGCTCGTATTTGAAATTTCTATGAAATATTACACCCGACCCGAAGATATTATTTCATCCCGAGTGTATATCGTTTTTTCGTGTACCTTGCTACACGTAAAAATTATGTAGGTACATGACTCGTCGGCTGACAAGCAAAACTCACTATAAAAACTGTCACTACTCTTAGCAACCTCTTAGTTCAGTATTAAGTCAGAACTGAGATACGAGCTTTATTTAATGTAGGTATTTGTTACTTAGTGAGTTTTGCTTGTCAACTGACGAGTGACAAATATTTGTGACTTGATCGTGGTTGTTTTGTATGTATACCTAGGGTGTCCCAAAAATAACGCAAGATTTAAATATAATGAAAAAGCATACTTTTTTCGACCAATTCCAATTTTTTTTTCCTGACACACAAAGTACACAGAATAGTATTAGAACTGCAAATCCCCTAGCAGCCTTGGTCTCCTTGACGAAAAACGGTTTTGACCCCATTTTCTGACCGTTTTTCGTTCATTTCAGTGAATTCCGAATATTACGATTTAACATAATTGTTTATTTATATGGGGTTATTTATAGCCAAAGATCTATGTCAGCATGCTCTCAATCGCCCATGGTTTGAAGGAGGGGATTTCACACTGCAGCAAGGAAATTCACCCATATTTATGCTAATTTCATAGAAAAAATTAACGAAGGAGTGCTATGTTACAGCAAAGCCTTCGAAGTAATTTTTCAGCGTGCTTTACCATACTAAACCCTATTCTTTGAACTTTACGATTAAATCAAGAAATAAGAAAGTCAAACAAGAAATAAGTATTTTTCATCGATTTCAAATCTTGCGATATTTTTGGGACACCCTTTATTTAAGTATTTGTATACTTAGGTTGATTAGGTTGGTTGGCGAGGTTGATAAGTTTGTTGGTTGTTTAATACATATATAAGTATCTATACAGGGTGGAAATAAAATAAGTAAATAGGTATTAGATATATTTGTGATAAACACACAAATACATGGCCTCGCCGGGACTCGAACCCGAAACCTCCAGCTTCGTAGGCAGAGTCACTACCGGTTAAGCTACGGAGACCGCGATTGAAATAAATAGAGTTGGATTTTTTAAATCACCCACGTAAAGCAATGAACGTAAATGATTCCTTTTATATACCTACTATACACTAAATATAATACCTACCCAATAATATAAGTAATTAATAACTTTATTTTTGAAACTTACTTTTCTTTTTCAACCTGCTTTTTAATTTATTGAGAAAGATTTAAGGAAACAGGTGTATCCTTTTCTTCTGTTTACCAGTAATTACATTAGCAGTTTAGTTTTACCGTTATCGTAAAATCATGGATTACCTATGGCTATTTCTTTTCTTATCCGTTTTAGAGTCCTATATGTAATAAAAAAAAAATTATTTGTTATTAATAAATAGGTTTTTTACCGCACATTAGCGCATGCGCTATAATTTGTGACAAGTCGCGAGCCGCTCGCTCCAGTAGTACGCCTGTAGATCCCGTCGGCACTGGGGCTCTAGCTACCACGGCTCGAGTTACGACAAAGTTTTTTCCAAATTTGAAAGATACCAGTAAAGAAGGAATTATCATTAGTGTGACGTGGAGTGTCGTGATTCAGGCAACATGCGGTGGCTTTTGCTGGCAATATGTTGCTACCTAGTCTGTTCAGGTAAGTTTGTTTACAAAGTTTTCGGCTGCGCCTATTGGTATAATTCCATCATTAATAACATTCATGCCATATATTATTATATGTACATACGTCTTGTATTACTTCTTTATTGTACCAAGAAAGTTTATATACTTAATTAAGATTAATTATCAACGTACGGATTATACTCGATATTTTTCCACTACTGAAGTGCGGCATAAATTTCGGTTCCCAAAAAGTTAGTAAAACAACATTTTTCAGCAATAATTTACTGTGTGAGTATTAGAGGTACCGCTTTTAAATGTACAATAAAACTTAGGTCATTAAAAATTAGCATACATTATCTAAGGAAGACTAAATAGGTAGGTATATCTTAGTTAGAAACATTTTTTTAATTTCGTAGGAAATGATCACAAAACGAGAATGAAATCGATATTTTCTTATTACGTTTCTCGGACAAAATTCTAGTCACGTTGTTCGCAGGGGTTAAAAAAGTTTGCCGCACCGGATACGTCTCAAGAGTCACGAGTTTTTTTAAAACAAATAAAGGGGTGTCGTTTTCAGGATTCCGTAGTTGACTATGAACCCTTCTTTGTAGCTTCTCCATCTCCATGCCATCCTTCCGTCCATTCATCCGTTTGTCCACTGCTAAACTCTGTGTTGGTTAGTACTTTGAAAACTGTCATTTGCCAATTACCTCAGTCAAACAAAACGCTAAAACATTTACCAAGCAATTTTGTAGTAGGTATACTTAACCAATTTAAACGAAAAATGAGGACTCTTTTTTTCCTATATGGCGTAGCGTGTCATAGTATAGGTTTTTGAAACAAGAGGAGGATTTCAAAAACTTTATTGTTCCCCCTGTGCTAGAATGCGGAAGAGAACTACGGAACCCTACATTGAGTAACTGCGGATATGTTATTTACATTGTTTGTTTCTTTTATAAATAGAATATAAATATAGACCATAAATAGTCGATTGTTATTAATTTTATTTAGTTTCCTATTATTATATTTAAAAGTTAGAGTTAATTGTTGTGAAACTTTGTGTTCAAAAAGTGAGTAGCCCTTATTGGCACAGAGTTCGATAGGTGGTAACAATTGTAAGCTAGTTTGCCATAGAAAAAGTACATAGTTGCTTTAAATTTGATGCGGCCGGTTATGTAATCTGTGCCTGCATAAGTATTAGTAATAAACTGCGCACGCTTTACGTCTTATAGTATTATAAGTAAATTATTTATTTGAAATGTAACCAGAGGTTAACTACTGAAGCACATGGATCAATTAACTAGATGCCTACTCACGTAAGTATGCAGCCAATAGTAGGTACTAGTATCTCTATCCATACTATAAGTAAATTAAAGTAATCATGTACTATCACACACTGTGGTATTTATTAATGGCTTTACGCAATATTTAATAATCATTAATCATATTAATTCATTAAAGAGAAAGAGTAGTTCCTGCCAAATCAGTAAACTTTGAAATTAGAACGGAATAGCAAGGAGGTTCGTATTTGTGAATAAATACTGTTAATATTAATACTTAATTGTCATATAAAATGTTGTAAAAGTGACACTTAGGCGCGTACATCTGTTTAATTGGGAGGTCAGCCGGTGTGTCAATTATAGTCCATTCAACCAATAAAGATACATATCTTCTGACTGTTATAGTCGCAATGACATGAGGAAGTTTGTATATCTCGTATTATTTTCAGAATTCAAAGCTTGCAATGAACCTTAAATTGTATTTGTTTCAAACATTTAATGGAAATATAATATTAACTAATTCGTAAAACGTAAAACAAAATTCGTAAATTTCGACTATTTGTCTCTCACTCTAATGAAGTCTTCGTTTGAGTAACAGAGAAAAATACTGACATCATGCGAGAGATAGACAAAGTTATTTGAGGATAAACGTCGGCTGACAAGCAAACCTCACTAAGCAACAAATACCCACTTGATATAAAAAACTCGTAACTCAGTTCCGATTCAGTACTGACATACGGGGTTGCTAAGAGTAGTGACAGTTTTTATAGTGAGTTTTGCTTGTCAGCCGACATTATGTGTCCTTAAATGAACATGTGTATGTCACGGATAAGTTTTAGTAAAAGTTAAATCTATCAGACTTCCATTCCAAATACCTAAACATGTACTTTAAATATCATTGAGGGATATTTAATCGACGTCGATATAGGTATAACGCGTCGACTAACGCTTGGCCCTAATAATATTGAAAGGTTGATTGATGACGCCATCAAGCTGTTGATATACGAAATAAAATTTTACGAGATATAAAAGCTATATACTTCAAAAATAGTCAATAAACAGGGAAATTATAATTTTATCGCACTATTTGCCATTAGTGGTGGGAGTGGCATTGGCCACACCCTAGGCTAGGGCATTTGCTATTTCAGTCAATGTGGGGTCGACGACTCTTACCTAAGTAATTGTTAGTTACGGTCTTGCAATTAATTATTTGTATGTACTAGGTAAAACGGCCGTTAAAACCACCTTAATTTGTAGAATTCATTAAAATATTAGATTCGTAATATGTACCAAAGAAAGATACCGAAGTTTATCAACACCGGAGGTGGGATTTCAACCCACGCCCTCAGCTTTGGTGGCTGATGCCTAAACCAATCGGCCACTCTAGCTTAGTGGATCGGTCGAATTTCTCGGGTATGTGCAATCTGTTATATGCAATATGTCAGCCTCCGTAGCCTAGTTGGTAGTGACCCTGCCTACGAAGCTGGAGGTTCCGGGTTCGAATCCCGGCGAGGGCATTCTTTGTGTATTTATTTATCACAAATGTTTGTTCCTTGGTCATGGCTGTCTATTTATGTAAGTATCTATATGTATCTATCTATCGGGAACTCTAATGACAGCCGAGCTAAGAGGGGTAAGATTCCTGTTATCTGCCTCCTAGCTTCTCGTTACTCGCCACCAACAGCACTCAGAATCTTGTATCCACGCATCTACGCAGTAGTAGAAAACGAATGGAGAGTTCTAAGCTTGCGTCCATGCATAGATGCATACTCCATAGAAATAACTTCCTTCATAAGAATGTAAACCCTTCACATAACAAGACAAGAGTGAATCGTTCTATGTCTAACACGGGAATGAATTGATGAACACTGCAGTAGTGACCTTTTATACTGTCAGGTCACCAGCCACCTGTTCATAGGTTGGTATCATCTACCTGCAAACCTGCATGGACCAAGCAAAGACCACTCCAAGCAAAACATTGCTTATCGTTTTCTAGATTTAGCAACTCATATCTCCGACACGGCCATACTGACAAGACAAGCGTCCTCGCTTGTATCTGAAACAAACACGTACATCAGTAATCTTTGTCACCACTCGGTTACTCCTGACCAAATTATCTGTCTACGTAAAATCAACTCAACTCAAGGAAAATAATTTTATTCTTTGCAACTGAATTTAGGCTAGGCCTAGGCTAGGGCATTTGCTATTTCAGTCAATGTGGGGTCGACGACTCTTACCTAAGTAATTGTTAGTTACGGTCTTGCAATTAATTATTTGTATGTACTAGGTAAAACGGCCGTTAAAACCACCTTAATTTGTAGAATTCATTAAAATATTAGATTCGTAATATGTACCAAAGAAAGATACCGAAGTTTATCAACACCGGAGGTGGGATTTCAACCCACGCCCTCAGCTTTGGTGGCTGATGCCTAAACCAATCGGCCACTCTAGCTTAGTGGATCGGTCGAATTTCTCGGGTATGTGCAATCTGTTATATGCAATATGTCAGCCTCCGTAGCCTAGTTGGTAGTGACCCTGCCTACGAAGCTGGAGGTTCCGGGTTCGAATCCCGGCGAGGGCATTCTTTGTGTATTTATTTATCACAAATGTTTGTTCCTTGGTCATGGCTGTCTATTTATGTAAGTATCTATATGTATCTATCTATCGGGAACTCTAATGACAGCCGAGCTAAGAGGGGTAAGATTCCTGTTATCTGCCTCCTAGCTTCTCGTTACTCGCCACCAACAGCACTCAGAATCTTGTATCCACGCATCTACGCAGTAGTAGAAAACGAATGGAGAGTTCTAAGCTTGCGTCCATGCATAGATGCATACTCCATAGAAATAACTTCCTTCATAAGAATGTAAACCCTTCACATAACAAGACAAGAGTGAATCGTTCTATGTCTAACACGGGAATGAATTGATGAACACTGCAGTAGTGACCTTTTATACTGTCAGGTCACCAGCCACCTGTTCATAGGTTGGTATCATCTACCTGCAAACCTGCATGGACCAAGCAAAGACCACTCCAAGCAAAACATTGCTTATCGTTTTCTAGATTTAGCAACTCATATCTCCGACACGGCCATACTGACAAGACAAGCGTCCTCGCTTGTATCTGAAACAAACACGTACATCAGTAATCTTTGTCACCACTCGGTTACTCCTGACCAAATTATCTGTCTACGTAAAATCAACTCAACTCAAGGAAAATAATTTTATTCTTTGCAACTGAATTTAGGATCACTTAAAGTCAATTCATTACCACCAATTTAAATGCAAGACCAGACAAGTACCACCTGGCTTTCATAGCCACCTTTTACGTAAAACACATGACGGCAAACTTTCGGAAGCAGGTCTCTCATTCGTGGCCTATTGGTTATCACATAACCACACTACGCGCATCCCCAAGGGATCGCAGAGTCAACCCTATGACTCTACGGTCTCTACAAGACCCGACCTCCGCCAGAGCTTATCGCGCACCGCGTACCCACGGACTACTCAAAGGTAGACACCGACTTCTAACGGGCTACGGCTACGATCAAGCCTCTGGTACGGTCGACCAACCGAACTGAGAACCTCATCCTTCATGCCACAACAATCTTCATCTACTTCAATTGGTACTTGCCTTTCTAGCATTTTAATTAACAACAAAATGTTATCTGTATTCAGTCATCATGAACTTCAATTTGTTAGACAATTTTGATAGTGCCACCAGCTCAGTTTTAGTTACCAGTAAAATCAAAATTAAGGAACCCAAGTCACGTTTATGTCCATCGTAAACTCACATTGTGACATAGTCACTTCATCCCGTTTAACAACAATAACTTTTTTTTTGTGGCACTACCAAAATGATAAGTCAAAATGATCTCAATTAATGAATGATTCAAATGAGTCAACCTCACGACTCAAACAAAAACGTAAATTACTCAACCAGGTTACACCATAACCACCAGATTTCATTTTTGTCCATCGGATTGTTAGGATCCAATAACCTATCAGAAGTTAGAACCATCTCAGCCGCGTAAGTGCTACTCCTCGCAAAGAGTATACTGCACATAAAAAGCAGTCCACGTGCACATTTTACATGCTTCGGAACTTCTGATGCGATTATTAGATCACGCTCAATCCCTCGGACTTGCTCTCGGTCCATTGAAAGCTCACATGAGTGATGATTTGAATTCATTAAATTTAAAAATTATTTAGGTACTCGTTTGATCAACCCAGAGAATTAAAATCAACTTCATTAACATTCGAATAGACTAGTCAGTCTATGTACTTACTACTTTACTAGCCAGTAACAGACATAGTTCAACAATAGTCAAATGAAACTGTTCAACAAAAATAACAAATAGGTTACAGTACTCTAAAGTTGGTCTACCTCCATCCGGTAACCAAAACAACAGTTGCTTCCATCCAGCAACAACAAAATTGGTCTACCTCCATCCGGTAACCAAGCCACAATTGCTTCCATCCAGCAATAATTGGTCTACCTCCATCCGGTAACCAAACCAAAAACACATCGACCGATTACACCATCAAACCAAACGCATGCCACCCACAATCGTGGCCGCACGGAGACGGAAAAATAGATCCGATTTTACACCTACGATTACGAATGATAAAATGGTGTATGCAGTCTGAGAAAACGTAACCAAATTGAATGTAAAAAGTTTCATTATACGATTGCAAACTAAATGACTAATTCAATAAAACTTACAATTTTAATTGAATTAAAGTAGTCAAACTGACAAACTATTGACAGCCCAAATAATAAGAAATGACTATCACCACCATCATCATGACAGTCATCATGATCATCATTATGACCACCTTCATGACCACCATCATGACCTTCACCATGACCTTCATCATGACCTCCATCATGACCTCCATCATGACCTCCATCATGACCTCCATCATGACCTTCATCATTACCTCCATCATGGCCTTCACCATGACCTTCACCATGACCTTCACCATGACCTTCATCATTACCTTCATCATGACCTTCATCGTGACCTTCATCGTGACCTTCATCGTGACCTTCATCATGACCACCATCATCACCCTTCAGAAATTATTATAACCGATCTCAATGCGTTTAATAAAACTTGTTTATTTTAAACTTGCGTAACTGTAACATTGATGTCTAATTTAGTTTCAATTTTGCATTTCTTCCTCCATTTTTTTTTTAACTCTAAAGAATCGAAAGGGAATAAACCCTCGATGGCTACAACAACATTAGTTTCACCAATTAGCTCAGGCCTCAAATAGCCCAACAAAAATGTGAACTGCTCAGCGGATTAACAACGTGTCCACACCACGTGCTGCACCAGGTGTTCACGGTAGGCAGTAACGACACCTGCTACGCCACCGGGCATGACATCAACAACTTGCAGGCCGGCAGCTCGTTCTGACTCACCATGTTGAACTGTAATCATCAAATTGTACGATAGCATTTTTATGACAAAAACAAAGTATATTCAAAGCCGACTGATTTCCCTTTTTTTTTCAAGTAGACTAGCAATAAGCAGTTTTGAACAGATGTTGAGATAATTGGAATGCTAGACCTAATCATAACACTAAGTACCTAAAGTTTGAGGTTAGACACTGACCTCATTTTATACTCGACATCAAAATAAGATTGTGCTTCACTTTACTATAATCAAATTAATCTCGCAAATAATAAAACGTATTAAGAACACAAAAACTTAACGTTACAAACAGAAATGTCAACCGTTAGTTCTTTAAACTACTGCTTCTAATTTTTTATTAAAACAATTGGAAAGAAACCTGTCCTTTAATTTCCGTTGCTCCAAAATAACCATAGAGTTGGCGTCTTCAATTCTTAATTTCTTGGACATAGGTATCGCAAGAAATTGCGCTCGTTTCATCGTCACAGCATATTCATCATGGATGAAACTGTAGACTACTATGACAGTGAGTTTGTTGATCTTGAAGTTGAACATCTGTAACGATAATTTCACACGCATAGAAAAGTCTTCACAACAGGCACGGATAGAAAATGTTTGTCGCGAAAAAGAATTAATTTTTGGCACACTACAAAACAAAACAAAGGGCTACCTGCACGCATTTCAGGTCCGCTAGTGTTTCAAAACTAAAAACTTAACCAGTATAAGCCATGATATAATTTGAAATTACTAGAATTACTGTAATTTTTTGGTCAAGTGGGTAGGGTACATACCCACACGTATTTTTACAACAGAAATCACAAAAAAAGAAAAAAAGCAGTTTTCTAAATCACGACTCAAATCAAACTTAACTGCAAACATAGTGAACAATCATTACCTTACCAACTGTTGTCGATTTTAAACCTTACCGTTTACATGTGATACAATACCAGTACTCACTGTTACGTGAGCCTTGAGTCTTCATCCCACTTGCTGATATCGGGAACTCTAATGACAGCCGAGCTAAGAGGGGTAAGATTCCTGTTATCTGCCTCCTAGCTTCTCGTTACTCGCCACCAACAGCACTCAGAATCTTGTATCCACGCATCTACGCAGTAGTAGAAAACGAATGGAGAGTTCTAAGCTTGCGTCCATGCATAGATGCATACTCCATAGAAATAACTTCCTTCATAAGAATGTAAACCCTTCACATAACAAGACAAGAGTGAATCGTTCTATGTCTAACACGGGAATGAATTGATGAACACTGCAGTAGTGACCTTTTATACTGTCAGGTCACCAGCCACCTGTTCATAGGTTGGTATCATCTACCTGCAAACCTGCATGGACCAAGCAAAGACCACTCCAAGCAAAACATTGCTTATCGTTTTCTAGATTTAGCAACTCATATCTCCGACATATCTATTATATATATCGTCGCCTGGTACCCACATCACAAGCCTTAATTGAGCTTACCGTGGGACTAGGTCGATTTGTGTAAGATGTCCCAAGATATTTATTATTTTTTATTTTATTAAGGCACTTTTGGCCATACTCTAAGGAGCAAGCAATACGTGCTAGCCGACTCCTATCCGAATCCCTTTCGGCATTTTGTTACAGCGTGAGAAATATGGTGCTGCCATCATCATCAATTACATTAAAATAGGTAGACACCAGGATGATTGGGAGCCGTGTGGTGACGGCAGTAAGAATATATTTGTCACCACCCCAACTCCTCCTGCGGGTGTCGTAAAAGTCGACTAAGTCACTGGTCTCACCGCGAGCTACTAAGCTATGAACTATCGGCTATAAACACGAACAAAAGATACGCACTCCCGTGTAAATAAAAGAGACACGGCGATACTCGCCCAGCTATCAGCTAGGTATCACCGCCGGGCGAGTATCGCCGTGTCTCTTTTATTTACACGGGAGTGCGTATCTTTTGTTCGTGTTTATAGCCGATAGTTCATAGCTTAGTAGCTCGCGGTGAGACCAGTGCCTAAGGGATTGAAGTGTCACTGACCATTTTTTTGATAACGATTGATGATGAGCAGGTGCGTCATCATAGTGGACATATTACTGCGTTCGCCAATCCGCTTGCCCAGCGTGGCGATTATGGGCATTTACCTCCTAATGCGTCTATACGCATAGTTAATAGGAGAGGCCTACGTCCAGCAGTGGACTATCATAGGCTGATGATGATGAGGATGATTACTCGTAAAATCCCATATGTTATGTATTAAATTAATTTAAAGTAATATTTTTTATCTTTATTCCTGATTTTTTTATTGCTGTTTTTACAGTTTTTCATCGCATATTTTTTCATTGTCGTTGACTGTCAATGCAGTGTTCGTAGCCGAAACAAGACTATAGTTGCAGATTTGTAAAAATGAACTTTTGACATTTTAGAAATGAGCCTTATATATATGAAGTTAAGACTATCGGAAAAAGGCTAGTCTTACCCTCATATTAATAACGTTTAATTTATAACTGCATGACTACTAGCAAACTGCCATGGACTACTAGCGGTCCTCTTGTTGTGCCGTATTTTTAGGCGGACTGTGTATCTCGTTATTATTATTTATTTAAGGCTGCCATCTACATTTTTGTGGAACAACTGAAATTTATTTATTAAAAAAATTTTTTGTTGTATTTTTTAAGCAGTAAATTTGGTATTTTTCTTTGATATAGGTACATCTAGTATGTAAATTTAAAGGTATACATAGCAGTGTACTGGTAGTACTGACAAAGTATACCTCAATAAATATTTAGTAAGCAATTTGAGTTATTCCACAAAATTTTTTGAATGAAATTATAAAAGTGTATACTAATCCTTATGTATACATATTGCACATTAAGTCATAAAAAGATACGGACTGCACAAAATATAATTATAACCGCCGTATCCTACCAATAATAACTGTGCGGATTCCCCTGAGATGCCCCAGACAGTAAATATTGAGAATGGCGTTGAACCAGGAATAAAAATAGGGAATACGGTCTGTTAGTTAGTTCAACCTAAATGGAGTGAAGGTATCTAGCCGCAGATACCTTCACTCCAAAATTCAGCAGAAATATTGTGGACGAAGACTAGCTCGCATATAGGTACTATCCGTGATACAACATAATCTATCAGTCAGTTGTGTATGGCCGAATATGCCTGGCAGACAGTAATGTCATCAATGAATAGCGGGTAATTGTGGCGTATTGCCGTGATACATCGACATATTTGTTTGACAGATAGTAAGGGTCACGGTCCATACAAAGATGTGAAAAATTGTGCGCTGCGAGTTACAGTTTTGTAATTTTAACCAGAGCTAGAGGGTCTCAAAATAGTTGTTTTTAGATGTGGAGGGAAAACCAATTCCCCCCCTGAGCGCGGGGAGAGGGGGGTGAATGTGCATGCAGAAGGGTTGTGTTTAATATTTTTTTACTAATTAAAAAGGCCTACTATGCATTGTTTGGTATCATTTTCGTGTAAAACGTACCTGGAAAATCCATTTTTTATCATAAACATGAGCAATTTTATATAAAAATGTAGATTTTTTGGAGTAAAAGTAAAAAAGTTACCGTTTTTATTTTAATTTAAGCGTCATATAAGTATTAAAAAACAAACTTATCCAATTTAAAAAAAAAATGTAAGATAGCATATTTATTGCTGTATTTTAAAAATATACACATTTTGTAGTCTTTCATACAAAAATTCACTGAAAAAAAAATTTTCCTGACGCGTACCTCCAACAAAAACCTCCGCGTAATCTCAAAAAAGAGACTTTTGTGCCGGCAACTGCTCATAGATTATACATATTTTTGTACTTGCATATTATTGTTCATATTACTATTGTAAATATTTATTCATATGAAAGTAAATTGAATATTTTCTGATCTTTTTTTAAACAACCTAAGATTATTAAGAATTTTATTTGTTCAGATTCTATTTTTAGATTTTATCGATTATTGTATACCGCGTGTATATTATACTCGTATATTTGGTCTATCTGATCACATGTATGATATATGTATAGTATCTGATCATATGAATTGGAATGGGTAATCATTTTTACAAGTATCATTAGGTAATGATCTCATTATCAAAGACGATAAAGGTAATTTTCACTAACCGGGATTAAACAACTAACCCAGTTCACCCACGTTAAAAGTTTATATCATATGGAATTTGACAATAAATTGTTAAAAATTTACTTCATAAATTATCATTATTACCATGTCAGCCGAAAGACGTCCACTGCTGAACATAGGCTCCCCCAAAGATTGCCACAATGGCCGGTCCTGCGCCACTCGCATCCAGCGGACTCCTGAGACCTTCACTGTCCGCCTTGTGGGGGGCCTACCCACGCTGTGCCTTCCACCTGCGAGGCCGCCGCATTGGCCATCGGTTCTAAGTGTAATGTGCCCCGCCCACTGCCACTTTAGTTTAGTGATTCGGAGAGCTATGGAGCTATACTTTAGTTTTGCTGCGAATCGTCTCATTTCTAATACGACCTCGCAGAGAGACTCCCAACATAGCCCTCTCCATTGCCCTGTGGGTGACTTTAGGCTTTCTTATGAGGCCCATTCTAAGCGACAACGTTTCAGTATCGTATGTCATCACTCTTTTAAATCTTTGATCAGTGTGTGTTGTCACACTGATCAAATACTTTTGTCTTCAAGAACTGCGGAATATTAGACGAAAAGATGTGTCGTAGCTTCCCAAACGCTGCCCAACCTAGTCGGATTCGATGATTGACCTCTTACTTAAAGTTGGACCTACCTAACTGGGTAGCTTGTCCTAGGTATATTATAGTCGTCTACACCTTCAAGTTTAGTATCCGATTGTAACGGGAGTTTTCGTCTTATCCATGTTCATCCTCAGACGATTTCGCTCGAAGGCGCTACTGAGGTCAGCCAGCATCGTACTGAAATCTTCCAAGGTCTCAGCCAAGACCACCGTATCATCAGCGAATCGAAGGTGAGTGAGGTACTCGCTGTTTATGTTGATACTCACCTTTTCCAGTCCAGTCTTAAAGACATCTTCCAGTGCAGCGGTAAATAGATTGGGGGAGATGACACGTCCTTGCCTGACTCCCCGCTGCAGTATAATATGCTTCAAGCTCTGGTCTTGGAGTTGGATTGACATAGTGGCGCTTTCGTACAAACACCTCAATATTTCGACATAGCGGTAGTCTACTTGGTACCGCTAAAGAGACTGTAGTACTGCCCAGAGTTTCGATCAAATCTAAGGCCTTGGGGGTTACCATGACGTACTAATGCGATTCAGTTTAGGTTCTGGGAAAGGGGCAGTGATACACGACTCGTATAGCCTTGTCCCTTTCTCTCGACCTAAATTAAACCGCATTAGTACGTCATGGAAAACCCCCTTATTGTAGTCCACAAACGCTAAACGCTAAACAGAGGGGCAGGTTATACCTATTCCTTGGTCTTCTGTATAACATTTACGAAACGCCAATTCCGAAACCGGCTTGTTCGGGAGGCTGGAAGTCATCAAGCCTGCGTGCAAGACGATTTGTAATGACTCTTGAAAACATCTTATAAATATGGCTCGGAAGTGAGATGGATCGGTAGTTCTTCCATAAGGCGTTGTCACCTTTTTTCAAGAACAGTACCACCACTCTTCTGTTCCGTGCCCAAGGCGTTCTCCCTTCCGGAGTTGAACAACTTCTGAAGGGCCATAAGGATTGGTTTACCATCTGGCTTCAGATGCTCAGCTATAATTCCGTCTTCTACAGACGCCCTGTTATTTTTGAGCTGTTCAAGAGCCATTCTAATATAACATAGGCTGATGTCTCGGATATCCTCTGTATAGTGCCGGGTCAGTCACTTACTTCATAAGAAATTTATCAATTATCAAATTCCGTGTGAAATAAACGTTTAACCCGAGTTGCTTGGTTAACCCAGGTTAATGCAATTTGCCCTAACAGACATTATGGAGTATTTAGTTTACGCAAAATCGCTAAATTCCCGCAGTAGAAACGTAATGTCAACAATAAGTCAAAGCAACGTCCATTTTTTATTCGAGGTACGCGACAGGTGCAATTTTTTTACAACTTATTTTTGCATGGAAAGTTCCAAAAAGTATATATTTTTAAAAACTACAATAAATATGCTATCTTGTAGTATTTTTTTTATTTTCATATATTTATTTGGTAATACTTATATAACGCAACAATCAAAATAAAAACGGTGATTATTTTACCTTTATACCAATAATTATTTTTTTATATATGAAACTCCTTATGTTTACTATCAAAAATGAATTCCCCGTGTCTGTTTTATATGAAAATGATATCAAACAATGAATAGTAAATATTAGACGAAAAAATTTTAAACATAACCCTTCCGTTTGCACATTCACCCCCCTCCCCCCTCGTTCAGGGGGGGAATTGGTTTTCCCTCCACATCTAAAAATATTTATTTTTACACCCTCTAGCTCTGGTAAAAATTACAAAACTGTAACTCACAGCGCACAATTTTTTCCATTTGGACCTCTACTAAGACATACCCACCAGATTATCTGGTTCAATTATATAACTAGCAACCATCTAGATTAAAAGTATCTGTCTCATTGATCGATCTAATAATGCTGATATTGGCTTGTGGTACGCTATATATTATGTAGGTATATATATATATATATAATAAATTGTATTCAGTTTCTATTTATAATACACATCTAGCAGAGGAAAAAAGAAAGTTGATAATTTCGTATTTAAGGGCTGGTTTTTCGATCTCATATATTATAAAATTATAATAACACAATACTTTTAAAAAGGACAGAGTTAACATTTATCTGAAAGACTACGGTTGTTAACTGTGGATGGTTGAAATCAGATCTAACTTTAACGAATTAACTGTCAAGGGGTGTGGCCTAGGAACAAACTTGTATGAAGGCGAATGCGCATTTGCGTTGGCGGCAGTGAAATATTCCTAAAAAAATATGGAAAGGTGCATTAAAAACAAATAAGCATTCGCTCATTCTACCCCCCACTCTACGAAATCCACGAATTTCGACAATAAATACACCTGAAGGTGGTAGAGCTATGTATTATTTGAGAAATTATGGGTTTATTTTCATACTTTATATCTAAAATAAGTATGATATTGCGAGAAGGAGTAAAAAGTCTCTTACTCATTCGCCGAATGTGATGCACAGAGCGCACAGCGATCTCACTAATTGAATTCATTTCAACTCGTCGCCGGGTCAGTGACGTGAGCAGTCGCCATGCGACGTGCAATTTCTTTTATTTCATAACAATCTACAATGACAGATGGTGCATTTCCGTTTGAATAATGATAATGAAACGAAATACTAATGTCTGAATGAAATACATGTGCATGAGTCTTCATAGTAATTTCTTGATTTTTTCCTGATTCAGAGTAGGTACCTATCTATTTAAGTACCTACATGACTACGAAAGGCAAGAGATCTGTTCAAGCTAAAATCTTAGCAAGTGATAAAAATGTATTACGATAAAATAAATAAATAAATAAATAAAATAAATATTTTTGGGACATCTTACACAAATCAACCTAGTCCCACGGTAAGCTCAATTAAGGCTTGTGATGTGGGTACCAGGCGACGATATATATAATAGATAGATACGTATAGATACTTAGATACATACACAGCCACGACCAAGGAACAAACATTTGTGATAAATAAATACACAAAGAATGCCCTCGCCGGGATTCGAACCCGGAACCTCCAGCTTCGTAGGCAGGGCACTACCCACTAGGCTACAGAGGCTGTTGCATATTTTTTAGTTTGGGTAAATACATTAGGGATATTCCAATACTTTTTCATATTACGATGAATTTTATTTATTCTGCATACATTTAAAACATCTATGTATTTAAAATCAGCATGTTTGCAAAATTTTCTACGAAAAATTACACCTATAGCCGTACCATGAGCTACCGCGGCGTTATTATAGTATTTTATGCAACCCTTGTTTAAGAGAGGTAAAAAAAGGTGAGTGGTGTGAGTAACAATTTGAGAAAAGAAGCTGAAAATTGTTATTAATGACACCACGACTTTATTTGACTCAGTTAAACAATGTTGCATACAATATTTTTTCTATAACCACACACTTATTTTCAAATAAAGTTGAAAATTTGAGAAATATTCTTCATCAAACACAATTTCATTACCTAATCATTGAGGTCGGGCGGAAGACGTCAAAATGTAAAAAAGAAAGCTCCACTATGGTTTATGATTCATCAAAAATGACATTTAAAATTAGGTTGGCAGCCACGTATTTCATTAACTACGTCGTGTATACACGAGGTGTCTTAAAATCCAAAAACGCACTGCGTGTATGCCCGAATGCGTTTATAGGGAATAGACAATACTTATACACTTATCTTGACATTCGTAAGGGGCTTAAAGGTGTTTTCACGACCATGTAAATGACAAATAAAAGTACGGGAGTAGAAAAACAATATTATATGCAAGGGCGAGCGGGATGGATAGAAATTAAACGCACGTTAATAACGTAGCGGAACCTCATGGTAGGGCTACGGCTCGCTCACGCCAATACGCGAGCACGAGGTTGGATGAATCGAAAGTAAATGCGCGTTAATAACGCCGCGGTAGCTCATGGTAGGCACACTGACCCGAAACTTTTGCTCTTGAGTATATTATATTTTGTTACTATGTTGCACGATTATTCATTTATCTTCACTTTTGAAAGCAATTCAATAAGAAGCCTATTTTTTCAATTAATTAATAATACGCTGTTGTCCACGAATCAGCTCTAACGTATTTATTAATGAATTTAGAATTCGCTTATTGGAAATTATGGTAGACAACTAATATTTTGATTAGTCATGTAGCAAAACCGCTACCGCAATATTGTTCGGTAAACGTTGCTTATATGTACATGCTACGGCTTAGGTATATCAGTATCAATTTTCGGTATATCAGTATCAATCATAGTTTAATTTCCTTTATGTTGGATATGTTCATCATTATGTCACAGTATATTATTGCTAATCTGAAGTGGCAGTAGACGGGCACATTGCACGTAGAAAGGATGGCCGTTGGGGCGGAAAGGTTCTCGAATGGCAGCCGGAAGGGGTAGGCGCATGCGAGTGGCGCAGGACCGGTCATTGTGGCAATCTTTGAGTGAGGCCTATGTTCTGCAGTGGTCGTCTTTCGGCTATGGTGATGATGATAATGATATAATTTTGGCACGAAATTTTTTCAACGTTGAAGTATTCGAAAACATATTTAAAATTATTGAATCTATCATAGAACAATCAACATACATGAAATATTCAAGTTTAATTTAAAATAGTAATGAAATTTTTTCGTCAATTATACAACATAATTAAAATATAACAACAAATTAACTCAACGCTTAAGTAGCTATTGTAAAAACCTTTTTTAATACCTATATTATTCAATCATTAAACAAATTAAAAGATAAAAATAACGGCAGTGAAAATAGTAAATTTAAGTAAGTATAATAAAATTATTTTTATCTAAATTATTCTTAGAGGCAAAGCGTATCGGACCGCGCGATTACGTCAACTATTACACAATAGTACATTACTACCGAGGCCGGGAAGTGACTGGTCGCCGGCCGAATATATGTAGACGGATAGTATTCGGACGGCAACCCGTCACTTCATGGCCGAGGTATGTATAATGCTTTTCTCAAACATGCAATGAAATGAAACAAAAAAATGTATCTTCTTTCTAAGAAATTATAAGTCAACTACATAACTAAGTATTTGAAACACAACAAAAGTCAAATACGACACCGACACCTCATTTTTTTTTAAGATTGACCTGTTTGAAAGATGCAATTTTTTTATTTAAAAAAGCGGTATTAGACGACGCGGTCGGTTGGGTCCAATTAATCGCATGCAGTGATCGGGGCCGACGGAACGCGCCGTATAATACTGCTTTTTAAATATTATTTTGAGTAGTTAATATACATTTATTTTAAATTATATAATTTAAATACCTAATTATAACTGCAAAAAATTGCCAATATTTTTTTTTATACTAATATTACTTACAGATAATTATTGGCTAAAAGCCAAGATGCCAGGTCACAACCCTATGTCAAATGAAAATTAAAAAAGAGGTACTTTAGGCCGGCAACGAGCTACTTCCCGGCCACTTTTTTGGCACTTAACTACAACATTTCATTGCATGTTTGAGAAAAATATTTGTACGCTAATGTCCTATTTAATTATAAATATTAGATGTCATATACCAAAGAAAAACGACCAAATTCACCTAATGGTGGTATAGGTGGGGTCCCCACTTCGGACATTAGGTGATCTTGGTCGTTTTTCCTTAGTATATGACATCTAATATTTATAATTTATATAGTATTAAGTAGTGTGACTACTGGGGAAAAATAAAAAGTATAAATGAAAATAATATTTAGTTAATAAATAATTTGACTTGTGTTTTCGCAATACGTTCTATAGTAAATAAATAAATGAAAACAACAACATTTTCCATCATCTACCCTAACCAAGCCTATAAGCTATAAATTGCGTTATAAGAAGGTTATAACCAACAAAAACACACCTTTCTATTACACTTTTCCAAAACACGTAAACCAAAAGTATTTATGTGTATTATCGTTAGTAAAGTTTCAGTCATATGTTTGATTTTAAAAAGGTGCCAATATTCTCCAAGGAATATAATACCTACCGCATGTTTTTAACTGGCGAATTCTGTCTATAAACTGTCAATTTAGCATCGCTATCTTTGCCTGAAACACTTCCGGAGTTGCTTAAATTTACTTTCCTTTTAAGAAAATCAACTTGTGAATGCTCAGTATTTGAGAGTGCTTTTCATGTAAATATGACAGGTTTGTTATTCATCTACCTATTATATTTACGCTTAATAAAAATAATCATGTCGTTACTAATGCATGCAAAAGTTATGATTTTACAGGTTCGATATTAATTATCATTTTCAATGACTTATTAAACTGTAATAAATACCGAAATACTTAATGATGCTTACTGTAAAACGTAATCTGAAACAATAATTGTACCATACCTACGAAAATAATATTATTTTATGAATTTACGTACGCAGAAACTTTGTACATAAATATCACCCGCGTTGACTTTACGGCTATTCAGTTGGGAAGTTCGACTCATCGTTTAATTTTTTTGGAGATAGGATCGTTAAGGCCGAGCCGTGTCTAACACCGAACCCAATATATTTGTATTCCTGTCGTCTAAAGTGAATAGCATGTTGTTAGACAGAGATGGGCATCGAAATAGTGCATAGCTGCGGGGTATAAATTAATCGCATTCCAGTGTGCGTTTGACACTTTTGCACAATAACTGTCGGAACACAGATAGCAGAGAAGCCTTATACGGTAATATAAATGCAAATTTGCTCTTTCAGCTCTTGTGAAATTGATCTTTAAAAACTTTCGAGTAATGCGTTTTCAATGAAAATATCAATGATATTGATTTTATAATATTGGTGATAGAAAATAATCATATACCTAATACAATGTGGCGCCAAACATTGTATTAGGTATATGATTATTTCCTAAATGCAATGTTTGGCGCCCACTTGTCACTTAACTAAAAAATAGGGTTTTTTTATTGTTAAATAGATAGGTGTAACATGATACTCACCACCAATATACCTTAACCCTTTAACCGGCAAGACTCAAAAAAATCGTGGGTTCAAGCCTCAACGCATATAGTAAGTACGAAAAATTCTCTACAAGAAAAAAATACAAAGAGATAGTGCTGCAGGGTGGTCGTTTTTGAGACGGGTGCCCTATAAAGGGTTAAATTCATTTATAATTTCTTCCGGCTTACTTTTTCAATAACTCTAAAACTCATATTTATACAAATTAAATATAGTATTTAAATGTAAGTAGGTAGTTATAATATAATATTTCGTTCGGTACTATAGAGTTACAAAATATTCTATAACATCTACTACCTTTTTTGACCGCTTAGTATTATACATATATCGGTCAAAAAGGTAAAAATATAATATATTATATTATTGTCCTTGGTACAACATGTTATTATCTACTACAATATGTAACATGCAATGCGGGAGCACCATTAATGAGTAACAGTTTTTGTTTTGCAACTTCTACTATCTAAAGTTTGCTTTCGAGATGCTGTCTGCAGTTTGCATCATTATTGTCTACTTTCACAATGCAAACGGGCGTAGCCACCGTCCCTACTTTTTGCAAAGTATTCTTATGGTGATATTTTTGTCCAGCATTAGGGAGCTTTTTTAATGCAAAAACATTTTGTATTGAAACTTATTTTCTCAGGAATTATTTCCTTCCAGAAAGGGTATTGTCTTGAGATGTAGCTCAGAATTATTAATTAATTTCGTAACTCAATGTTAGTATTACTATCCAAAAAGTGAAATAAAAAAATAATGTAACGAGAGTTCAGTCCCAACCGGTTAAATTCTCTCATATTAAAAAAGGGATCACTTGACAGAGGAATCTAATAAACAATAAACGCTGGCATTCAGTAAGACGCGACTGCCGCTGACTTAATAACGCTAAGATCAGCCGTTTGCCCTCTTGACCCATCGTAATAAAGTTAGGCCGTTAGGCATTCGAGTGGGTACTTTATTAAGAGGAACACAACTCCGGCCCGAGCTAGTCAGAGGCGTTGGACAATGATAAACGATTACTTGTTCTGTATAGGGCAGGGAATCTTTAGGAGTTACAATCTATCTATTTAATAAAGGCCATCAATATTGCATTGTTAGTACATCTGCCCGGTTTCTATTTAAGGATCTCTCGCTTTTGCGTACCATAGACTTACTAGGCTGAACTTGGTTAATTTGGATCAGTAGCTGAATTTCATTTTTCTCACATAAATTCAAACATAGGTATATTTAAGTTAGCAATTATAAAATAGCAGAAAGTGTAATGATCAATGCAGAGGAGTTTCATACGACGTTTGTCAACACACTTGCGAGGAATAACTAATTATTAGTACACTTTTACTAACCTTTGTCGCTAGGTAATTATACTTACTTAGGTAGGTACCTACTATCCCAAATTAACTTTCTATTTTTTTATTTTATTCTTGTTCATTACTCGAAGTTCACGATTGACATAAAAGTAATAACAGAAAACACAACAAAATAAACGTAACACACATTTGAACTTCATTACACTCCGAATGACAAATAAGATGGTATACGTACCTACCTAAGGAATATTTACACACGCAAATTTCCAAGACAGCAACCCTTTCGACAAATAGCCAATATAAAAAAATCTGACTCAGTTAAACAGTGTTGCATGCTTTTTCTAGGACCACACATTTATTTTTAAATAAAATTGTAAATTTGAGAAATATTATTTTTGGTCACTATGTCCATGGGCCTTAGTTCCCGCTTGCCATCAGGTGGGCTGAGAGCTTAGTTGTCTAACCTCGCCACATGAAAAAAAAGTAATGAAAAAGAACGCGTGCTTAATATCTTGGATTATGAGCCTAAAAGCGGTTCAATAATACCTACGTTACGAGTAAGTAGGTATGTTGAAAAAAGTATTATCTTTAATTTAAATTATTTTCCTCATTATCAAGGTAATTTGATGAACATATTATTAATTTAGTTATAGAAATTCTCGTATCTTATATTTCGCGTTTTATAATTTATGTAAATTTAAACACAATGATGATGCGGTCAGTTATTAATTAACCAAATTATTCATTGCACACATTTTATCACGCAAGGAAACAAGGGAGGCAATCTGTTGTAATCATTCTCTAAAGTAATTAATTACTGTAGCAGGTGAGAATTATTCAGGACGCCATTTTCAGCGAGTTGGTGTCGGTCGCGGACCCTAATTAGATTGCCTCTTTTGTTTTAGTAAAAGCGGTAAATTGTGAAAATACGGGCTCTTGAGTTGCTAACATATGTCGCGTTCCATTGTAATTGCATAATCGTGGGTTATTAAGTTTTTAAAGTATTTTTGTGGAACAACTCCATTTGCTTTATTGAATATTTTTGAATTGTAGTTTTAAGTTTAGTAACAATACCGAGTTTACCAACGCCGCGCCGGAGATGAGATGGCATTTGAACCCACATCCTCAGCTTTCGCGGCTGATGCCTAAAGCACTCGACCACTCCAGCTTAGTTTTTTTTACATTATAATTATTTTATTTAAGTAGTACGCAATATTGATTTTGTTCGAGGATCACGAGGTTCACTTACACAAATGCAACAATGATTATGGAACGCAAAACTTTGCATGAGCATATTTAATATTTACATGAACTAACTGCAGCCTCTGTAGCCTAGTTGGTAGTGACCCTGCCTACGAAGCTGGAGGTTACGGGTATTTATTTATCACAAACATTTATTCCTTATTCCTGTACATATTAAAGGCAAAGTTTATAAAACCGCCGTACGGCCAGCTTTAATGTATGGCGCCGAGTGCTGGCCCCTCAAAAAACAGAGGATAGACTACATGTCACTGGAATGAGGATGCTGCGCTGGGCTGGAGGAGTAACGCGACTAGATCGCATTCGAAATACTTTCATCCGGGGTAGCTTGAGTCAAGCCAATCAAAGAAAAGCTAGTGGAAGGTCGACTTAGATGGTACGGGCATGTAATGCATCGTCCACCCGAACACATGACCCGACAAGTACTCGAAATGTTTCCAGCGCCTAAAAGGGGAAGAGGTAGACCCCTTCAAACATGGATAGCTACGATAAATAGGGACATGAAAGATGCAAATGTAACATCTGATACAACCCGGGACAGAGTGTCCTGGCGAAGAAAGACTAGGAGAGCCGACCCCAAATGATGGGATAAGGCTAGGTTGAGAGAGAGAGAAATATTTATTCCTTGGACATGGCTGTCTATCTACGAGTATTAAGTATCTATATGTATCTATCTCTTATATAAGGTCCTAATTTATTAGTTGCAGATATTTTAGCACATGATACTTTACATTAAAATAATTAACTTTAAATATAAATTAAGAAATCTTTTCATGTAATTTTTTTGATTTCATTTTCCTAACAAAAACTTAATTATAATTTCGTCTAAAAAAAATCATCATGTGTGCATTATCACATGTCACAATAACACTGTCTGTCATGTCATCAAACGACACAATCCAACGGAAAATAACATGACATTGACAATAAAGTATTTAATTTATCGACGAGAAGTGGCCAGTTCCAGTTAAGTGGTACGTAAAAGAGGTACTAGAATCTGTTCAATGAGTTTTCATTTAATAATCACATAAACAGGGTGTTTTTACGTAGGAAATTTGTTTTTCCGTTTTCTCCAAAAAAACGTCGTAAAAGCTATAATGTTTCACGGTTTAATATACTCCAGAGACCGAGTACTATCAGCTGTAAAAATATCTGCATCTAATAAATTAGGACCTTATACAGAGTGGTCCAAACCTTGACGTCAAAAAATTTTTTTTAGATTCCTCACGTCATGAGCTATCAAAATATACCCCATGTATGTTAGCCGATTTTTTGTAGTTTTCGAGTTATGAATTTTTGAAAATTTTCTTTTTGAGAAATTCTGGAATGAAGAAATTTATTCATAAAAAAAAATCTTTTGGGTTTTTTGCTAGTTTTTTTTTGTAAAAGTATTAGTAAAAATAAAGCATTTACTGACAAAAAAATTAGCGTCCTCACTTTGATACAAGTAGGATAAAAAATACCAAATTCAATTTTTTTTGTTAAAAACGCATCAAAATAGCATTTATGTACGTAAATAAAAAAAATAAAACATATCCCAAGGATGTTTGGTAATCTAAAGACTGCCCTAGACCTTAAACTTTCGTAAAAGCAATAAAAATGTGATACTTAATAATGAGGATTTTTCGGAGTAGTCGGTCAAATAAATTTAAAAATAAGCTTCTAAATTTTTTATTTGAAAATAAAGTAAAATTTCGTCTGTTTTGTTGTTCTTATCAATAAACAAAGACAGAAAATACCACGAAAACTCAATTTGTGTAGTTATTCAAGAAATTTTTTACTACTTAAAAATTTTAAGCTTTTTAAGTTTATTTGACCGACTACTCCGAAAAATCCTCATCATTAAGTATCACTTTTTTTTTGCTTTTACTAAGGTTTAAGGTCTAGGGCAGTCTTTAGAATACGAAAATTCCTTGGGATATGTTTTATTTTTTTTATTTACGTACATAAATGCTATTTTGATGCGTTTTTAACAAAAAAAATTGAATTTGGTATTTTTTATCCTACTTGTATCAAAGTGAGGACGCAAATTTTTTTGTCAGTAAATGCTTTATTTTTACTAATACTTTTACAAAAAGAAACTAGTTAAAAAACCCAAAAGATTTTTTTTTATGAATAAATTTCTTTATTCCAGAATTTCTCAAAAAAAATTTTTCAAAAATTCATAACTCGAAAACTACAAAAAATAGGCTAACATACATGGGGTATATTCTGATAGCTCATGACGTGAGGAATCTAAAAAAAATTTTTTGAAGTCAAGGTTTGGACCACCCTGTATATATCGTCGCCTGGTACCCACATCACAAGCTTTAACTGAGCTTACCGTGGGACTAGGTCGATTTGTGTAAGATGTCCCAAGGTATTTATTATTATTATTGTATTATTATACTTAACAACTTTTACAACAAGCCAAAGACAGACAGATGCTCTGGACGAAACTATAACCTTTTAAATCCTCAATTCAAGCTCCATCGAAATGCTATAATACTGCAAATCCTATTCAAAAGCCACAAAATGAACACATACATGCTTACAATGAAATCGCTAGACTTTTCCTAAATATCGAGCAGTGCTAGCACGATTTGCGGTCATACTCGTACGTCCCGCGTAAGTTGCGGGAGGCAAGAACACGTCCGCGTACGGTTTGCAAAAAGTTTCAGCCGGCTGCGCGGTGCGTGACGCCAGATGTTGCGCTCATCGATAACAATAAAAAATGCTCAATGCCCATAACTACATCGCGCACGCTCTTGTTCCTAACGCTCGATCTATGCGTTCAAGTTTGGAATCGTTTGTTTTAATCCTGTACGTGAGCGATCAGAACAGGGTGCGTAGTCAAGATGCCAATCGCTTACGCTCAATCGTCAATTGTGAACGATACGACCTGTCTCTGTCGCACTAATCAGACAGAGTGAACTACGATACGCTACTGAGCGTTAGCTATTGGCCACTTGGCTAAACACCCTGCTGCTCGTCGTTACTCGTTATGCCACGATATGCCTATAACATTTTTCAGTAAAAAAAAGGTAGTAAACAAATGGCTGACTTTCAGCATTTGACGGTTTTGACACATGTCGTGAAACACGTTCCCAGATATATTTTTTAGTTAAAACTAGTAAATATCAATAATTTAACAAAAAATCTATGTGAAATTCAGATTTAAGGTTCTAAGTTGGTGATTGGTATTATCCATTCATAACACCTAGATTGTGTTCTGAAAGTGCGTAATTATTAAATAATGCAAGTTTGCAGTTTTGTTTACTTTTTTTTACTTTCAACTGAAAAATCCATATTCATCAACGTCTCGTAACTTAACAAGCCGCTGTTTATCCCTGTCGGTTTTACCAATATGTGTATAAGAGAGAAAGAAACAGACGATACTTAGCGGCTTGCTAAGTTAGGAGACGTTTATGAATAAAGGGAATTCAATTCAATTCAATTCAAATAATTTAGCGTTATAAAACACAAGTCAAAAAATTAATATACACAATTAAAATACCCAATTACAATAAAAATACTTAATTTTAAAATCACAATTATAGATGAATATCTCAATGCCCATAACTACATCGCGCACGCTGTTGTTCCTAAATCCTAACGCTCGATCTATGCGTTCAAGTTTGGAATCGTTGTGTTTTAATCCTGTACGTGAGCGATCAGAACAGGGTGCGTAGTCAAGATGCCAATCGCTTACGCTCAATCGTCAATTGTGAAAGATACGACCTGTCTCTGTCGCACTAATCAGACAGAGTGAACTACGATACGCTACTGAGCGTTAGCTATTAAGCAAATAATTTAGCGTCATAAAACACAAGTCAAAAAATTAATATACAAAATTAAAATACCCAATTACAATAAAAATACTTAATTTTAAAATCACAATTATAGATAGATATTCGAACCACTTAAAATAAAAACCCCTAGTATCTAAACATAATAAAATTATTCATAAAATATAAATTGTACAGATTCACACTAAATAAATTAACTAATAATATTACCTACATGTCATAAATAAACTAAATTTAAAAACAAAAGTATACACATTAAAATCACATAAAATAAAGCGGAAAATAACTATACATATTTATACCAAATAAATCAACTAATATTATATACCTATTATGTCATAAAAATTATTTAATGCTGTAAAACCTAAATGTCATAAAATTCTTTTATAGTATAAAATGCTTTGGAAACGAGAAACTCTTTCAACCTTTTGACGAACGGCTCATAAGAAGAATATAATAAAATATATGTGTTCATTTGTCTGCTGCCCCTCCTGTCTCTATTTACTCCTGTAATACCTATATGCAACTCATCGTGCAAAATAATTCTGATATACATGGTGTGTATTCAATACGGGCGAATAATTAAATATTAGTATAGGACCCAAGGAACCTATTTGCAGCGATTTTGTTTAGAAAATTAGGCATCTTATTTTTGCATAGGTACAGTCGGGTTCAAAATTGCATGGACAGTTTATCAATGAATTCATGAATTAATCGTCCATGCAAATCTGAACGCCACTGTACATAATAATTGAGAACGCAATGTATTGCATCCACATTAATTCGAGTACCTAATTGTTATGTCATGTAGTGTTAGTTATTATGTCAAACTAAGTTGTAGACTGCGTAAGTAGGTACATTTCAACTCAGTCTGACCTTTAAAAAAATACACCGATTACATTACACTATTCAAGAAAAAATTTAAGTATCTCATTCGATTTTTGTGATAAAAATCCTCTAACTGGCTAAATTATACGCCCGTATGAATTACACACATTACATATATTTAAGTATTTGTGGTACAATCCATGAAAATGTTTTTTTTGTATTAATATGTTTTTTAAATAAGCGTATAAAAACATAGTAATAGTGAAAATGTGCGACCAGGTTTACGTAATAAATGGGGTATGTAATGTACTATGAACCGTACAATTCGGTTTAATTTGTATGGGGTACCAATAATGGATAAGTATAACGCGATGTTAAAAAAAAACACAGTTTCCTTTTTGCGTATTATGGTAATATCCCATTCTATTTGTTTTCCATTTCCATTCATAATAATAGCCTCATAACCATGTTTATAGTATTATAACAAAAATAGCTTACTATGTACCTAAATTGTTAAGATCACGTTTTATATTAGATTAATAGTGGTATAGTTATATGGGTTGGTATAGTTATAATACTAAAATAAACCGTTTTGCGTTATCGTTTCTTCGCCGCATGTAAATTATAAGAAGGCACATAATATTATAATAATACCTAGTAGCTTATACAACAGCATATTATTATATACTCTTTCTCCGACAGGTAGTGGAGGCAGAATATGGCCTGACTTAAAATCAACAGTCGTATACCTAGTTAATATTGTGTGAAAATCCAATGTTAATATATACAGTGTTAAAACGAACCTATACTTTTTTTAAGTATATGCTAGTCATTATACTGACAGATACATTGTCTATCTAGATTTAGTACGGTCAAATCGTAAATTAAACTCGCAAAACATGTAGTAAAGCTGCATTTTTGGTATGTTATTTAGACACCATAGGGCAGTATAAAACCACATTTTGCAAGCAAAAAAAAGTTGTGCTAGCTGCGTTATACGTGAAAAACTGTGAAATTTACTGTCTATTTTTAGTTTCTGATTTTTATAAAAAAAGTCTTACGTTTTTTGACAATATGTATCAGGTAACGTTTAAAGATGAATAAATTTGTAACAAGATGAGATAACATGCATTACCGTAGGTCTTATAGTTTCAGAGATTCGAGACTTCAAATAGTACCCTGTTTTGTAAACTAGATAAAATGTTGAGTTTTGCTAACGTTCTTGGTTTAATATCGCCTTACCTAATTATGCTACGAAAAACATGAAATAATTATCTTATAGCGCAATTAATATTCTTTCATTTAAGGGTAAAATCAGGTCAGTAAACTTTGTAATCGAAACTAAAAACGCGAAATTCAAAAAGCAGGAGGTCCGCTATCTAAGTTTTTCATACAAATGGCAAGTCGTGTTGCAAAGCTGCAATTTTTGTATATTATAAAGGCTCTATAGGGATGTACGAAAATGCATATTACAAGAAGAAGAAAAAAAGGATTTAGGTATAGGACGTAAAAAACTGAAAAAAAAATCGGACTTTTTTTAGTTTTTGACGTTTAACTAAAAAACTATAACTTTTTGACACTAATTGCTATAAAACTATGAAAGAAAATTAAATTTGAAAGGATTTGAGCTACCTTGCATTACCCTAAATTATATAGATTTAGAGATACGACATTTCAAAATGTGCCCTTCATTAAGTTAAGAAAATAAATGCATGTTTTGAAACCTCGTATACCCCCAACTATAAGACTTACAGTAATTGTTATCGGCTCAATTTGTTCCAAATTTAATGTAGTTATTATTTACAATTACTTTTTTTTCTTAGCGCGAACGTTTTGCCAATATTTAGTGAATAGCTTTAACGTAACCTAAAATTTGTTTATGTTTTGATAAAAGGGCACTTTATGAAATGTCGTATCTCAAAATATATATAACTTACGGTGATGCAACGTAGCTCAAATCCTTTCAAATTTAATGTTCTTTCTTAGTTTTATAGCAATCAGTATCAAAAAGATAATAGATTTTTAGTTAAACGTCAAAACTAAAAAAAGTGCGATTTTTTTTCCGTTTTTTACGTCCTATGCCCAAATTATTTTTTTGTTTTTCTTTTAATATGCATTTTAATATATATCTATAAGGCCTTTATAATATGCCAAAATTGCAGCTTTGCAACTCGACTTGCGATTTGTAGGAAAAACTTAGATAGTGGGCCTCCTGCCTATGGAATTTCGGGTTTATACTTTCAACTACAAAGTTCACAGACCTAATTTTACCCTTAAATTAAAGAATATTAAGTGCGCTATAAGGTCATTATTGCATGTTTTTCGTAGCATAATTAGGTGAGGCGATATTAAGTCGAAAACGTTAGCAAAACACAAAATGTTATCTAGTTTACAGAAAGGGGTACTTTTTAAAGTCTCGAATCTCTGAAACTATTAGACCTACGGTAATGCATGTTATCTCAACTTGTTGGAAATTTATTAGTCTTTAAACGTTTATTTACATATGATATCAAAAAACGAAAGGTTTTTTAAATAAAAATCAGAAACTAAAAAATGGCCGTAAATTTCGCAGTTTTTCACGTACTACCCAGCTAGCACAACTTTTTTTTGCTTGCAAAATATGGTTCTATACTGTCCTATGGTGTCTAAACAACATACCAAAAATGCAGCGATACTACTTGATTTGCGAGTTTAGGGTAAAATTATGTACGATTTGACCGTACTAATTATCTAGGTGCTGGAGTAGAAATACATCAAACTCTTTCGGATCATAAGGTAATTTCTATTGGAAACGCAGCAACGATGTGATATTTTTACTTTCAGCCTGATTCGACGAAAAAGAGAAGGTTTGTTGGACTGTTGATTGATTTGAAACAAGTCAACAACTTGTTATTCGCTCAATGGAGGTCCTCTAGATCACTAGCACGTTTCGCCGTGTTTTTACTGAGGCGGAAATATTTTTGAACGGGAGCCTTTGAGTGCCCACTGGGATTGACTCGAATGCATTTGATTACTCCGAACATATGTAGTTTCGTTTAAGTTTTCATCTCACTGAAAGGCGGCTTTTGAACAGGTAACGTGCGTACTTATTAAGCAGACCTCTTCGTCACTCATAATTTTTGTGTCACTTATTGTCATTAGTGTTAATAAGCTTAATTATTAATATCGCAAGTGTGACAGAACACAGAACGATAGATATTTTGTTTTATTTTAAGATTTTAAGTTCCCAAAAATTATGTTCTTTTATGTATGTACCAATTTAAACTCATGTATATGTTTAGCCGTAACTATAATAATTTGTTGTCCGGCGCAGGACCGGTCATTGTGGCAATCTTTGGGGGAGGCCTATGTTCAGCAGTGGACGTCTTTCGGCTGATATGATGATGATGATGATGATGATAATAATTTAAGTACATGATACAATTTATCTATTGAGGTTACCTATGTAAAACAATCGTTAATTATATATATTTAATCGTCTTATTTCCTTTAATTTATAAATCCAGCTTAAAATTAATTCATTATTTTTTAATAAGTAAATAATGTATTCAAATAAAAAGCATTTGTAATGTCGACTCCTAACAACTCTCTTTTCAATCCAACGCCACGCCACCAAATTCTTACATCTAATTTAACCATGAATGGTAAGTGTACAATTTTACGCGGATGTTCCCTAAAACTTATTCCTGCTTGCATTTATCCATGCTCTCGGTCCATCTTTTCTGTAGATTTGCTCGGTCGCACGTCAAAGGGATAGCCCGTCCGGGCACGTGTGACGGCTATTATCGTCCTGTGACTCGGATTGAAACATACCTAAAGGAATATATTTGTAAATTCACGCCCGGGTTATTTCACAAATATATTGTAAGCATAAAGGTTCACGTCAAATGCAGCGATTCGACGAATGCTATAGTAAGTAACTTATATATCAAGGGTGTATTGAATTGGATGTGGGAGTTGGGGGGCTTATCATGGTTCGGCGTAATAATAAATACTGTTACAATTTGGTTAGTATTACTCGTGATGTAGCGTTCAATCATATTTCTGAATATGGATTCCGCTTGTAATATTTTAATTGTATATGTACCTAAAAGATAAAATGGTACATGTATTTTTTCCTTTGACAAAAAACTGCTTCTATGTAGTTTTGTACAGTCGAGGCTCAAAGTTAATTGACTTCCTCTCTGCTTACAGACTCTGTCCACAACTGTTCCTACACGTGAAATACTGCATTGATCTGTTTCACTAAGTTAGAAACTCTATTTTTTCCCAGGCTCCTGTACAAGTATCGCAATCGAGTAACTCAACAACATCAGAACTCAATTTCGAACACATGTTTCTATAAAATTAGTTTTAGTTTGTTCCGTTTGATATTTACTATTGTTGTGAGTTCAACCACGAGTCGAACCAGCCTGCGAGGTATCGTTATTCGATATGCTTGTTTCCATAAAATAGTACTGTTCAAATTTTTTGGACTTTGATAAAAAAATACAGTACATTACCATAATTGTATTACATGTTTCGCTCGATCCTACTATGTAGCTGTTGATTATAGCTACTAACTCTTCTGCAAGTAGCTGTAATAACTCTATATTCCCAATTATTGTCGTTCATTCGTTAACATAGTGTAGCTATATTTTTACGGAAACACCGACAAGCGCCTTAGTCGGTGTTTATGTTTTGGTCGTTTCTAGCCGACAGCTCATATTATTATAGCTTTCTCGCTCGCGGTGGGACAAGTGCCTTAGGGTTAGTTGAGCCAAGCTCGACGTGAAGTTAATAATTTAAAAGTAGATACGATGAAGAAAACGAACTTTTACATTTTTTTTCCCGAGTTTCGGTTTGTTATTAATATACTATTTTTAAAATATGTTTTAATGAAAAACAGCTTACAATAATTATGTATAAATATAAAATCAGAACCTACTAAATTGTACCTAATTGTACCTACTTACAAGTAAGATTTTTTTTTTTATACCACGTCGGTGGCAAACAAGCATACGGCCCGCCTGATGGAAAGCAGTCACCGTAGCCTATGGGCGCTTGCAACCCCAGGGGTGTCACATGCGCGTTGCCGACCCAATAAGAACTTGTACACTCCTCTTTTGAAGAACCCCATACTGTAGTCCAACGGGAAAACCTCGGCAGGGAGCTCATTCCACAGACGGACCGTCCGCGGGAGGAAGTTCCTCTGAAACCGCACGGTGCGCGACCATTTAGGTTGCAAGGTGTGAGGATGAGCGCCCAGTAAGTAAGATTTATAAATATTATGATATTTTCTCATTTACATCGCTGAATTTGCTACACAAAGGTGAGTTTTATAATATTGTATTATTTTATTCTATGTAAGTACTTGTGTTACTTATTAATTATGAAGTTGGTGCTTGCAGTGCGAGTTGCAAAGATTTTAATGTGTAGGTTCCATGATGTCATGGCCTGTCCAGGTCCACTTCTACCTTTTATATTTAATTAGTCTCCTTTGAAAATGAGACTTTTCAGAGCAAATGAATTTTATTTAACAAGTTCGAACTCAACATTGAATTTACTGAGAAGTTCCGCAATCACGGTACGCCGCTAGAGTATTGTTCATGTTGTTCGCAATATGTTTGAAGTACATTATTAAATTTCCTTCATAGTACCACAAAGGTTTACTCGAATTGTTTAAAATTGGATTTCAATCATTCTGTGATTGCACATGATCTTTGGATTTATCTTTTAAGATACCAAACGAGATGTTAATTTAAATAATATGCTGCACACTCAAACTCATCTTTGATTGAGTAACCTACAGTTTAAACAGGTGCTTGGTTTTTTATAAATTTATAAAATATATTTGAAGGAGTCCAAATTGGAAATTAAAATCTAATTGTTTTGTTTTCGTAACAAATTTTAAAATGTGTGAGAAGGTTGTATCATTTAGATACTTACACATGGTAGTACGGTCAAATCGTACATAATTTTACCCTAAACTCGCAAATCAAGTAGTATCGCTGCATTTTTGGTATGTTGTTTAGACACCATAGGACAGTATAGAAACATATTTTGCAAGCAAAAAAAAGTTGTGCTAGCTGGGTAGTACGTGAAAAACTGCGAAATTTACGGCCATTTTTTAGTTTCTGATTTTTATTTAAAAAACCTTTCGTTTTTTGATATCATATGTAAATAAACGTTTAAAGACTAATAAATTTCCAACAAGTTGAGATAACATGCATTACCGTAGGTCTAATAGTTTCAGAGATTCGAGACTTTAAAAAGTACCCCTTTCTGTAAACTAGATAACATTTTGTGTTTTGCTAACGTTTTCGACTTAATATCGCCTCACCTAATTATGCTACGAAAAACATGCAATAATGACCTTATAGCGCACTTAATATTCTTTAATTTAAGGGTAAAATTAGGTCTGTGAACTTTGTAGTTGAAAGTATAAACCCGAAATTCCATAGGCAGGAGGCCCACTATCTAAGTTTTTCCTACAAATCGCAAGTCGAGTTGCAAAGCTGCAATTTTGGCATATTATAAAGGCCTTATAGATATATATTAAAATGCATATTAAAAGAAAAACAAAAAAATAATTTGGGCATAGGACGTAAAAAACGGAAAAAAAATCGCACTTTTTTTAGTTTTTGACGTTTAACTAAAAATCTATTATCTTTTTGATACTGATTGCTATAAAACTAAGAAAGAACATTAAATTTGAAAGGATTTGAGCTACGTTGCATTACCGTAAGTTATATATATTTTGAGATACGACATTTCATAAAGTGCCCTTTTATCAAAACATTAACAAATTTTAGGTTACGTTAAAGCTATTCACTAAATATTGGCAAAACGTTCGCGCTAAGAAAAAAAAGTAATTGTAAATAATAACTACATTAAATTTGGAACAAATTGAGCCGGTAACAATTACTGTAAGTCTTATAGTTGGGGGTATACGAGGTTTCAAAACATGCATTTATTTTCTTAACTTAATGAAGGGCACATTTTGAAATGTCGTATCTCTAAATCTATATAATTTAGGGTAATGCAAGGTAGCTCAAATCCTTTCAAATTTAATTTTCTTTCATAGTTTTATAGCAATTAGTGTCAAAAAGTTATAGTTTTTTAGTTAAACGTCAAAAACTAAAAAAAGTCCGATTTTTTTTTCAGTTTTTTACGTCCTATACCTAAATCCTTTTTTTCTTCTTCTTGTAATATGCATTTTCGTACATCCCTATAGAGCCTTTATAATACGAGTATACAAAAATTGCAGCTTTGCAACACGACTTGCCATTTGTATGAAAAACTTAGATAGCGGACCTCCTGCTTTTTGAATTTCGCGTTTTTAGTTTCAATTACAAAGTTTACTGACCTGATTTTACCCTTAAATGAAAGAATATTAATTGCGCTATAAGATAATTATTTCATGTTTTTCGTAGCATAATTAGGTAAGGCGATATTAAACCAAGAACGTTAGCAAAACTCAACATTTTATCTAGTTTACAAAACAGGGTACTATTTGAAGTCTCGAATCTCTGAAACTATAAGACCTACGGTAATGCATGTTATCTCATCTTGTTACAAATTTATTCATCTTTAAACGTTACCTGATACATATTGTCAAAAAACGTAAGACTTTTTTTATAAAAATCAGATACTAAAAATAGACAGTAAATTTCACAGTTTTTCACGTATAACGCAGCTAGCACAACTTTTTTTTGCTTGCAAAATGTGGTTTTATACTGCCCTATGGTGTCTAAATAACATACCAAAAATGCAGCTTTACTACATGTTTTGCGAGTTTAATTTACGATTTGACCGTACTATGGATATATCGGCTACAAACAAGCACAGGATACCAAAAAATAAACTTGATTTATCATGGCAGTTGCGTTGTCTCTTTGACAATCTTCTAAGGTTTTCAACATTTCCTCCTTCAAAGCATCGAAATACATATAGCCTCCTTAGATTAAAAATATTATTATGGATAAAGAAAAATGAGTATTTTGAATACCTTGACTCAAGCTGTCCGGGATGAAGGGGAAATACTTTAGGATAATTATCCTGTACTTATATATTTCGATACTAAAATGTCATGTAAAGTTCGCTAGATTCTGTTATTTATCGAAAAATACATTTTAATTTATACAAATTAACTAAAAGGGCGTTTTTGTTCCGTCGTCGTTGTTAATTAGTTATTAATTCATAAACTTCCTAGGCACCTTCAACGTCTTTGGAAAATTATTACAAATAAAAAAGTAAAAAAAAAATTGTTTCTAATATAAATTAATTGTTATGTGGAAATTTCAAAGACAAAAAAACGAAAAAAATAATAATTTCGCGTATGTGACTTAATTCTTTGAGCCCCAGCGTCATTATATGATAACGGAAGTACATAAGCTCTTCAAATGGCTGGGATGCGATGGGTTAATGTCAAAATAATATTTTCGTTTTTTTTAGACTCAGGTCTACTTGTATAAGTACCTATCTAATACTATTAACAATAAATATAAAACGGTTATGTCTCAAAAATTGTACCTAGGTACCCCGTACGTATTACTTAACTATATTTGCATAATTTTATTAGATTTCGATGGTATCTATGTCGCTTGATATAAAACTAATTACCTACACAATTATTATCACATTAGAAAAGTTTGTCTATTAAAGTAGGTCAGTTGCTTTTACTAAAATATGCGTGTTAACTGATTATTTTGAACACGAGTTGTGTATTTGTTATTCGTCCAAGTTGTTCTGTAGCAGCACGGAAGAAGCACCAAGAACCAAAAGTTTATATTACGCCTACCGCGAGAACGCGATCCCAACTAATGTAATAACACTAGTGCAACGGCCAACTCTCACCTTATTTAGGTACACTTCGGAGCTTTGTTTCGGTTCCCCTCGCTCAAGAACAAGCGTCTTTGATGAAACTCTAGCTTCATCTCAATGTAAAAAAAAACCGGCCAAGTGCGAGTCGGACTCGCGCGCGAAGGGTTCCGTACCATTTTAAATTTATTAAAAAAAAAAAAAACTGTAGGAGATAATTTAATCAAACCAAAAATCGTTGATAGAGTTTATTAATGTGCCTAACATATTTTTTTTTTAATTTTATATTGCGTGGTTTAAAAAATAGAGGGAGGGGTACACATATGCCCCACCCCAATGGTTTTTTTACATAATCCTGTAGCGGTTCATACAACACATATCCTTACCAAATTTCGTTACTGTAGCATTTATAGTTTCCGAGTAAATCGGCTGTGACAGACGGACATACGGACAGACGGACGGACAGACGGACATGACGAATCTATAAGGGTTCCATTTTTGCCATTTTGGCTACGGAACCCTAAAAATAAACGATGAAATGAAAAATTTTAGTAGGTTAGCCGATTTAATCATGCGATGTATGGCTTATAGTTAAAATAAATAAGGGTAAAAAAATGTTAATACCTATCCACTCACTTGCTTCAGGTAACTTTTGTTACATGTCATCACTCTTATTTTACATAGACATAGAGTCGATCGCAAAAATCAAAGCAAGTGAGTGGGTAGGTACATAACTCAAAATGATTGATTAGATTATTCATACTACAGTATTTTGTGCAATAGTTTTATAAAGGACTTACACTCATGTAAAAAAAGAGTGAAAGAAATCAATTAAAATCAAACAGCAAAATTTACAACTTTTCAAATTAAGGTGCTAAATTCCAACCAACCATATTTTGTTGATAGTTTCTCGTGATTTCTTGGTTATCACCAAAGTTGCTCAGCGTGACCGTCCTAGTACCTTGTACAGTTTGTACATTCCTGCCTACTAGTGTTCTATGACCCACAAATCACTCTGTACAGGTCGTTACGTATAAACAAACAAACAGTAGACTTTTTTCATCACGCTTATTAGATTTTTTTTTATGTAGGCAAAAGTAGCCGCT